>JAPMOB010230734.1:0-16570 GCA_029875015.1 Lepomis gibbosus
GTAAATAATTTAATAATACTGTTACTCTTATGAATAATGTTGCTGTACATGTAATGCCTTGTTTGCACCTTGCACTTTGTTCTGTTTCACATCTTGACCAGGACATCCTTGTAAAAGAGATTAAAAATCTCAATGGATTTCTTTCCTGGTAAAATAAAGGTAAATTAAAGAAAAATAAAATGATTTGGTGATAGTGGCAGTCATGTGATAGTTAATTTTACATTAACAGTGGCTCAGTCAGCTGTTTCTTACATGATCTTTACTAAACAGCCAAAACATGTTTTCGAGTTGGCTTCTCAGTTTATTTAAAAAAAAAAGCTTCCTGCTCAAAATGTGTCAAAATGTGTCTACTAATGTGTGCTACAGTGCCTGTTAGTTAGGATATCTAGATTCAGGAAATCCATTTGCAGTGCCGACGAAAGAAGAAACAAAACACACAAGCACCTCAGAGAAACAGAAACATTTTTTTTACAGAAATAAGACCATATTTAGGCAAAAACAATAGACAAAATGACTTTGCTCTGTACTTTAAGTATTTTCTAAAAAATTTACATTGGGGCCATGTGGACAAAAGGAGCCCACAAAAATTGGTTTCTTTGGGCTGTGTTGTGTTTTCTCCTGCAGTACATGGTACACACAGCTTGTAGAAAGGAAAATTTTCTCCTTTTCACTAATGCTAGACAAATTCAGATTTTGTGAAAAGCAATTCCAGTGCACATTTTCCTCTTACCGCAATTCTTCATTATACTGTATCCTGTATTATAAACTGAACGGAAGGCTGTAAACACTTTGGCTTTACACTGAATACACACATTGCCGAATAATACATCTCACAACAGTCTACAGTTACAGCTGTGCTACAACAGTTAATGGGTTAAATGCCATGCTCAGTTGTGACTCCATTCCTGCAGGCCTCTATGGTGTCACCACCAAAACACCATGATGGAGAATCATAATTCATCCTTGAATATCTTTTTTGCATTTGTAGGGGTTCCCCTGTAAGGGAATCTAACCTCACAAACCAGGCTGCCCTGAGCCCCGCCCAAAGTGAACTGAGGTCTTTATCATGGCATCTTCCCAGAACGATAATTACACAGAAGAGAAAGAGCTGGCAGGACTCAATCCTGAGACAGAGGGAGAAGCTGGGAGGTTCTTAACCATATTTGACATTTGAAAATGCTGATGGGATCTGATCACAGGTCAGCAAGGACATGTGTGTGGTAGACTTAACTGTTCCACTATTTTTAAGTAAGAGAAGGGTTGCCAAAGTAAGGGGACGTTAGACCTCCTTTCAGCTTGAGGATGCAGGTCCACAGGCTCAAAGATAACATCCCCAACTTGCCAGAGTGTCTTAAAAAAGACACTATACACCTACGGCAGGGGTGCTGCTCTGTAGCTCACCCTGACCTCTGACCTAACCTTAGAGAGCAAGGAAACAAACAAGTTCAAGTCCCACATTATAATTCTCACTCATAATATCAACACAAATTTGACATCTCATTCGCTGAATGAACACATGAAGAGCATTCAAATGACTTTGTGGAGGGATGATGGAGATTAGACAGTTAAGAATATGTTCCCCTTAAATATAAAGTAAGAAGAAATGATGTTATGGTACAGCTCATTGCACTAGGTAGTGACCTGTGGACAGAGGAAATGGACTTATGTTATAAACTCAGCTTCTTTGGACAGCCAATTAACCTATTTCCCTCTGGAAATTTACCTTCATCTGCAATAAATCTGTAAATGCTGACTGATTTTTTTCTGTTATCTATTGACTTTACTTTGTCAGCCAGTCTCCAAAGGGACATTTAAAACAGAAAAACAACAAAACACTAAACTGATACTTCACAGGAGTCTCTTCCTTTTCCTCACTGCCTGAAGCTGGATGGGTGTCTGATCTTTATTCTCTGCTATTGCTTTGCTTTCACACATGCAGAACACCTGTGGCGTCATATTTTTAGTTCAGACTTGTCCTTTTTGCCTAATCCTGTATATTGTTTAAATATAAACCTACAAAACCATACAAAATAATGTTGGCCTATATAAATCGGAGCAAATGAAACTTTTAGGTCTTTCAGGTTGTTTTTTTCTGATCAGGTGGTGTGAATTTGCTATTACTGTCAGGCTGTTCAGTAGACAGCTGTGCTTTAAGTGAGGCGGTTGGTGTAGAGCAGAAAATGATGAGACATGTCAGAACAAGACTGATATTTCCAAGCTTCACATTTTTCTCCCTGCTTGAGACTTCTGTCTGTTTGTTTGCACAAAGAACTGAACACACACATGCATGCATACATTCGGACTTATACACTTACACACACGCACTTGTGTAATCATACACTCAAGCTCTTATTCATACTCACTCCTTCATGCACAGATGAAGACAAACACATGCACAATGAGGCTGTCAAGGTGGAGTTTCATAATAAGAGTATCCATGATTGTCAGTCTGTATTATGTTACATTTACATCCTTTAACAGAAGGAATAAAGCAATAATGTCTGAATTTAGATATCATAACTCTACAGTAAGAATGTACAAATTTACACACCATATCCAAGAATATTGCAAAGGACTGTTATCAGATATGTGGGTCAGTTGTCAGATTGTTATAATACACTGTATGAAAAGCATGTTACTAGATATCCAGTGTCTCATACTAAACTCATACACACGTGCACAAACACATGTGCACTCACCTAAAACAGGTGCTGCCATACCAGGATGTACACATGCTGTGTTTTAAAAACTCCCAGTATCTGATTTCCCAACACTGTCCTTATTTAAATAGGAATGATGAAATATGTCACTGACATCTTTCGCTGCTTTGGAATACCTAATTCCTCTTAATGCAAAAAATATGACTGAGGGTTTCTTATCACGCAGGTTTCACACACATGGTGTGAGACAGTGTAATGTCATATAAAGTGTGAAACTGTACATATGAATTCACAAAGGATATTGTTGGTATGAAGGGTGAAGGGGGGCAGCTTTGATAAGTGTGACAGCCCTGTTTCTCACCAAACAATCAGATAGTATTCAGCAGCAGTTCTAAAGTGAGTGTAAACATGCTGATATATGAGCTTTATCGCCCTCATATCACTGACATCTGGGATCTCTGTCTCTCTCTCTCCTTCTCCCTTGTGCTCTTGTTATTGTCTTTGTTTCTTTTTTTGTTCCTATGAATTTATCCAGCGGTTGTTGCATCAGCAGAAACGTTGTCCGTGGCAGTCACGCTAATTTAGCTTCTTCCCTTTTTTTATATCCTGGATAGGCAGGTGCATGTTAGTGTACACACAAACACCCACTTATGGTGCTCTCACTCACTCACTCTCTCTATCACACACACACACACACACACACACACACACACACACACACACAAGCTACCATACATAAACACAGGGTCACAAAACACATAACTAAGCACAAGAGAGACTTTCTGCTTTTGTGCTTTTTAAATAATTATGTTTGAAGTGAATTGATTTACCAATTTCTAACGCTGTTCAAACATCTAAAACAATCACATCTCAGCTAGTTCAAACATTTGAAATTTTATTCAAATGTGTCTTTGTCTGATTTACACACACACACACCTACATACACACACACATAACCACACACACACACACATTCTTACACAATACACTTTACACAAATACAGCCTGGAGACATCGAGTTCATTCATGCCAGCTCCTTGAAAAAAATTTCACTGCAGTTTGGTAAGTCTGTTAAATGCCTCCTTTGGCCACATCAAATGAAAAATTATCATATGTGAACTAATATCAAAAAGTTAAATTCTTCCTGCATCCTTCATACCGTCTGGCTCTTAACTAAAACCACAACATAAAATAGCTTAACTGTTTCACTTTCTTCCTTTCTCTGTCTCTCTTTTTCTGCTGTTTAAAGAGGAGCTTCGCCAATCTGACAGTGGACACTGACACCTTTCATCACCACCTCCCCTCTTTATGCTAAAACAGTGTCATGGCCGGATGCCACGGGTAGGTACTGTAAACATCACTCCCTTTCTCTCCCTCCCTCCAACACAATAGCGTCCAACATAATTGAGGCATGCAAGTCTGTGGCTGCCATATGCCAAACACGGGCTAGATAAATTGCTGGGAAGGAAGGAATAAGCAGAGCGAGGAAAGGAGGCAACAGCTCTGTCGCTTTGATCAAATCATTCATGAGAGATTCTTTTAAATTTAGGAAGACAATAGTCCATTACATTCCTTTGTTTGTATTTGTTAAATTTGCTCTTTGGATTGAAAGCTGCTTGTTGCCATCCATTTCTTATACAGCAGCCATGAGGCTTTCCAACTACTATTCCTATAAGTGTTACTACAAGTGCTTAAGTATGGCTTTTCCCTGTTTGAGATGAGAGCATCTACCTCTCTGTACACTATTCCACACACTGCAAACAAGTCTGGACAGCTTTGTATCTCATCCCTCTTTGGATAAACACAGGCAGGAAATGAATGTGGTTTTACAATGATTCACTCCATACTGGAAGCATTTGCTTTCAAAGAAATCCATTCAAAGCAGCTTTGGCTTCACATGTTTACTATTTTCTCTTGCTTTGGCAGATATGTATCTTTTCATTTGGTTATTTCCTACCTCTACAATGCACCTTGTCATGTTTGATTTTTGCCTTCTAACTTGGGTAGGTTATCATCACCCTATCTGCCTGTCTGTCCTTTATTTTGTCTATTTCTTGATTTTTACTTCTGTTTTATTCTTTGCTTTTACTCCCCCCGCCTATCCTGTAGAATCCCACATTTCTACATGTTTCTCTTCTGCTCTGCTATCTTTATTAGTGGAAAGTCAAAGTGCCTGAGGCCAGAGCTTAAACCATGCAGTACAGCTGGTTAGGGACTGTCGGCCGGAGTAATGAGCTTTACCTTTAGCTGAACCATAAAGGCTGGTGCCTGCCTATGGGCAATTCTGCTCTGAAGTGAGGACACCACACACACATATGCACATGTACGCTTGATGCCCCATCTCTCTGGTTGTAAGAACTCCTATTTTCCAGTTTTAAATGTTCCTCTCATTCCATACATCTGAAGAAAACCAAAGTTGTTGTTTCTGATTGTTGAGTCTTTGAGGAATCATAGGTTGTTGAATCTTGACAGAGATCAGTGTGTTCGATTTCAAGGTTTTCACTCTCCTGAGACCAGGAGCCACATGACTGTCCAACACCACTATCCAGCCTGATAACACAGGGAAATGATGCACCATGAAGTGTGTGTATGAAATTAGACGTAAAGTGAGTTCAGCAAGCAGAGCATGACTGAAGTGGTGCAACATATCATATCTTGTGTTTCTGTGCTTCCAATCAATTACATGTAACTAGGGGAAAAAAACATATTAATTGCTTGTTCAATGCATAAGTACATTTTTTTGTACTTATTCCAGGGTATTGTGCATCATTTTATAGCAGAGGATGGGCAGCCTGAAACACAAACTTACTCCTCCTCACTCCTACATCATAAAAAAATCAATACACTTTTTGAACAGCAAAATAAAGTCAAAACCTACTTGGTTTACTACCTCTGCTAAATAAACTCCTGAAGGAAAACATGCATTGTACTGTAATGTGTCCTCCAAAGTAGAGTGATTGGCAACCAAAAATTGCTATTAAAACTTAAATGCAGGTAGAAGGTTTCATCACTCGTGTCCTTCCTTTTGCATTTCCAGGATGGGAAATGCGGGATTGCATAATATGTAATAACATTTAGAAGCCATCTGGAGCAACACTATAATGACAGCCGGTGGTTTCTGAGAAACTTTATCTAATGCTTCACCAATGTGATGTCGCCATTACCGTGCAATTAACCACTGCTTTAGCCATGCAGTCACAGGCACCATTCACTGGGCTTGGGAATCAACCATGTGTGGGCCAATGATGAGATGAAGAACTAACAAACAGCGAGACACAGACAGATCAATAATCCCTGCTAATCCATAATCCCATTAACAACAAAAGGCAACAAATGTTACTTTTCTAGACTTATCAATTTTCTATTGATCCACATTAAATAACTTTTATTTGTGCTAAGCTTAGACTTGTGATGCTTTGTATGTAATCTTTTGTTGTTATACCCATATCCTCATTATTTCTGATTCTGGTAAACCAGGAAAGAATACTGTGTGTAAAACACAATACATTTTGTGTTTACAGGCCTGTTTGTTGACCAAACAGCTTGTTTCCATTACTGAGCTCGGGTCTAGGTGAACAAGACTTGCTTGTATGTTGGTTAGCAGGGGGAGACGCCACATGCTTTTCATTAGACAGATCAGCGGCGGCAGCCATCCTGTGTAATTTATCTGTTTTTGTGTCAGGGTAAATAAGAAAGAAGAAGGGGCTCTTACTGGCGTTGGACTGTGTTTATGTGCGAATGAGCTCTTGTGTGTGTGTTCGAGAGCATCTTGCCCTCCTCAACGGCTAATCTCTTTCCAGTTAGCTAAGAATTCTGGGATGAAGGATTTTTATTTTGTAGCGGAGGCTGCAAGAGGCCAGCAAAGAGATGCATGTTCCCTGAGAAACCAAGACATCTGTTGTCTGTGACAAGAGAGCACATGGAGGAGAGCAGGGATTGAGTGGTCCCTACAGTCCTGTCCACGCCGGCAGCAGCTACACTGCTGACTAATTGGTAAAAGGCCTATGCGTGAGCGAGTGAAGGAGGGGTGTCTGGGTGGCAAGCCAAAGAGGAAGGAGGACAGGCCACCTCATTCCCACAGGATGAGGAGAAAAGAAACTAAAAAAGAAAACGGCGACCAAAATACAGAAAAGGACAGGAGTAATGGCTATTTCCCCTCTTCCTCCCCTGTCTCACCCTCCTTCCCTTCCCTTCCCTCTGTAGCCCTTCCAGACCCAGACTCCAGACTAGCCCCATCCTTGTAATTTAGATTAATTTCTTCCACATTTTCCTCAGGGATTAGCTGCAACCCCCCACCCCCGCCCTCCACACACACAAACACACACACACACACACGCACACAAACACAAATGCATACACTCATGCACACTCAGCTCACCCCCTACCATAGTTGCTTAATGCTCTCATTATTGAACTACGTTCCTCTCACAGCCACCACCCCACCCCCAACCTCCACACACACAAACACACTCAGACATACAATGCTCTCAGCTCTGATGACTGATGATCTTTTGATGTCATTAAATGATTCCACTGATCATATGAATAGTTGTGTCTTCTTTATTTAATTACACTATCTTCATCAGAGTTAACAAGCTACTATTTATGCCACTTCCAAGTACTGTCACCAGATGTATTTTAAGGTATTGCACTAAGCTACTTTTGAAATGGCAGTAATTATAGGCCCAAGTGGCCTCTTATGGAGGCATCAAGAGGATTTTTCATTTAATTTAGTATGTACCTTCTTTTTGTCTCAAAAAGGTTTTCTTATAAACCAAAGATGGTGACCACTTTGGAGAGCATCACTGAACTGGACAGGAACACTGAAATGTTTGTCAAGATGCCACAACAACCATTTTGCATTGAACACATGTAAGGCTGACAGTATCCTCCAGACAAAATCTAACATGCCATGTTTTCTGACTGCTGTAAAATTCAGCACAGCGAGCAAATACCAGCACAGTTCACTCACCATAATTCCAGGTGTGTGAGTTTACTGCCACACAGGAGCGAGTCATGCTGGGAGTAGACACGAATTAAAAGTTCTTAAAAACAACAAGCAAACAGTAGAACCAACATAAATCCAGGAAAGTAAAGCAAATAAATTTAGGAAGCGAATCCCATCACTCATTCTTAAGTGCATGCTCCTTTTTCTGACAAACTGTCAATTACCCTGTATTGCATTCCTTGTCGTGCAGATAAACCAACCAAACCTAAAGAAGATATCTCAGAGAAGCCAAAAGCTTTGTTTTCTTTGGCTTTCATTTAGTTTGATAAGTTGTACTGAATTCTGTTTCTTTTTATATATTGTCTCTTTTATCTTCGTTATCTCCACCTTTCCCATTGTATTCTTCTTGAAACATACTTTGTAACTTTGAAAAGTGCTATATTGTGAGTGAGTTAGTTACTGTGCATTATGTATTGTGTCATGTATACAAGTGTCCAGCCCACAAGGCTTAAAATGCTGTTTGAGCAGTGAAACAAGAACACAACTTCTTGTATGTATAATCACATTGCAAACAAAGAACTGTGTCTGAAACTTGATAAATAAAATCTGCCACACAAAATGTCCCTTTCCTAAAACACAGACATATTTTCAAGAATGAAAAAATGATGAAAGCCATTTTATTAAAAAGTGTAGTTAGTTAGTAAGTTTTGTTTATTGTCTTTTTGGACATTTCTGTTGTGTCTGTGGCAACTGTCAGAGAAAAACAAAAATAAGAACAGTTGTTAAATCATCAAATATGAGGAACAAAACAAGAAATGCATTTAATTTTTAATCTTGCCTAAATAACGTAAGAAAGTATTTTCTTTCCAGAGAGACCGTTAATGTAACTGTTCACACAGATATTTTTTGGTAAAATTATATTAAAGTTTTCTTGCTTGCTTGATTAACAGTCAAATGTCACCATCCACCGTCAATGAATTAAGGTGGCGATGAACAAGAACATTTTGATGAGTTTGTATGGGCGTTGTGCATGTGCAGATTCATATTGCTCATTTTTTCCTTTCCAGTTGATCAGCACATATTTTGAATTCAAGCGATCATTTCCTTCTCGTGTTTATTGAGCTGGAAATGATTTTACCTCGACTTCTGATTTACACATGAGAATCTGCTGTCGTCAGTATGACTTGTCGCTTGTGACGTGGGATGTTAAGACCATGGTTTAACTCATAAAGTGGTTTCAGTGGTCGGGAACTTCAACCAAGCGATTAGTCTGACTGCAAATGAACCTTAATATACAACAGATTTCAAAGGCAGTTGTCGAAGGGAAGTGGTTGGACTAAATGGAAGGGGTGAAAGTAAAGTGCTAAGTATCTGGGAACATGTTGGGCAAAATACTATGAAAAAACTGTCAGTGGGGGGAAGTTAATATATATTATTAAATGTATATTTTATGATTCTTAAGAGAAGCTGATAGATTACTTTTTCTGTCTTGATGCCCCTCCTTCTTGACTTTTCAGTTTTGATAAGCTGATTGCCATTGAACCGCTGTCATTTGAGTGTTAAAAGTAATCAAAAATGAAAAGATAATTTTATCCAGTCTATTTGAAATGAGAGTTTAAATAAATAAAATAAAAATCAAGTTTCTACTTTCCTGACAGCTTTGTCATGTGACTTGCTGTGACCTACATAGAAAGGTCATTCAGTCAGAGCTGGCATGAAATACGACTACAGTTCAGTGAATCTGGAGTTGACAAGTAGCCCTGGGCATCCTGACGACATCAAAAGATTATATTTGCATGTCCGACATAATCTCTGAAAATAAAAGAAGAATATGGGTTTCTTTTTTTTCATTAAGGAAGAAGAAAGGAAGGTAACAGGTAAGCTCAACAAGTCTACGCTCGCCTCCTTTTCCCAGCTTTATTAGGCGTGTCAGAGGTGAATTACTCATGCTGTCTCACAGGAAAATGTTTGACCAATTACCATGTTGTGTTCTAGAAAACATGTGATAAGGAATGACACATATTAAACAGGTGCACTGTGGTCTGATTAAAAACATGATACATTTCTGGTAGAATATAGCTGTTTAATAATCACCTTGTAAATGTTTAACCATTCTTGTATACCAGGATTACTTTTACTGATATTTTATTTGGGAAGGTTCAAAAACTGACAGTTATCTGTGTCCAACTTCAGATCCTCATCTGACAAGGTCTAACTCAGCATACTTGCTCAAGGTGAGGAAAGTGAATGGGACATGAGTTTGTTTAGTTGCTCACGGCTGCCAATACAAATGTCCTGCGATGTGACACTCTGACAGAGTGACAACTTGAAATAGAGCTGGGAGAGAGGCGACTGGATGAAAAATCTCCAATCAAAGACTCAAAGACGGTTTTCTCAACCGTGTTCAACCAGTCATCAAAGCCACCCAAAATCCACTCCCTCTTTCTCTTTCTCCCTTCGCTACCCTTCACCAATACCTCCCTCTCCTTTTATACCACCACCTCCTCCTCCTCCAATTATCTGCCTTCTCAGGGCCAAGCTTACAAGCTAACACGAGCAACTGAAGGCAGTTAAAGTCAACCGCTGTGAGAGCAGTAAGCCACCAGGTTGACAGGTCTGGTTAAACAGGTTCTGAGGGGAGAGGCTGATACTTGTTTAACTGCTAGGTATGGCATACTGCTGCTGCTGCTGCTGTTGCCTTTCTAACATGAAGCCTGGTCATTGCGAAACACTGGTTTCACCTACTGACCTCCAAAGCAGGATATATGCCTAATGCAGTGCATATGAGGAGAAATGTTGGTGCAACACATGTAGATTACAAATATAGTTGATACTACTCATAAATCAAGCTATGTATTTCAATCAGCACTGGTTTGGAATTACTTCGGCTCAGACAATAAGCAGCAAGCTCCTGAAACAAATAATTGTTAAACCATGTGAATCAGCAGGGATTGGCTAGACAAGTGATGATTAAGCAACCTTGCGCCACATGTAAATCCCATCTGCAATTTTGTGTCACTTCTTTTCCTCAGATAGAATTGCACTGGTAGAAGTATATGTATTCAATTATTAGCGGAAGCCAATATTGTACTTTTTACTACACTTTTTAACTACATTTTAGTTATACAGTTTTTTTGCAGACTATTAATATAAAATATAATCAATTAATGAAGTTTCATGTATTCACGTGAATTTTTACCCGCCTCCACCTTTACCAGCTGCAACATCACTGATCAACAGATTAATGCATCAATAATTATAATCCAGTGATATAAAATATTATTCTGAAATTAGCCATTCTGCATGATGAATAATTTTCCTTTTGGTACTTTAAGCATATATTGATGCTAATACTTATGTACTTTTACTTAAGTAAGATTTTTAATGTTTTTAAAACTTGTGTTTTAGCACTTGTACGTTTACTTAAGTAACAGTTCTCAGTACTTCTTCTGCTACTGAGGATTTGTCACATGCAGTGTAAAACCTCATTTTCATAGATGAAATACACCTTTAAACTAAAAGCAGAATAAGGCTTCACGTGGGAGCACACCTGCTCCAAACACAGGAAACAGAAAAGAAAGAGGAAATATCCACAAGCAGGGTACACACTACAGCAAGCTCAGGAAGATAAGTTAAGAGGATGTTAAGAGATGGACTCTATCTATTCAGTATGTGTCAATAATATGTTTAAACATAAACAAGCCATTTATCTGCTCTCAGCTGTGCATCACAAGTCTTTACTGAGGCAAATAACTTATTTGTGAAGCTATGGGAGCAGATAATGATGGCTACTGTTCCCATTAGTTTGAGATTTTTTTTTTCTTTGCTGTTTATTAATAGGAACATCTTCCAACACATGACTTAACCATCGTCTGTGAAACACTGATGAAAAGAAGGCTACAGCACAATAGTGCACAAAAAAAATGTGTGTGTACGTTTGTGTTTGTGTGGCCTAGGCAACATCACTGACTCACTGAATCAGGCTTCAGTCTTTCTTTTCATTTTTTTATTTTTCCTGAAACAGTTCTCTTTTACATATTTTCAAAAAAGTATATCATGCCCACTTCCTAACCTCTACGCGATACAAAACTAACCCATTTATAAAAGTTTAACACATCATCATAAAAAGTGAAACCATACACCAGAATGATACCATTATTTACACAAGCCCATTAAATTACAACATAAATTAGAAAATATTTACATCCAGGACAAGACACTGGATAAAATTCTATGTTTGGAATTTAATGTCTAATTAAAAACATTTTTAAGGAAAGAATTATATACATTTACACACGTTCTCACAACATACATACACTCTTGCAGGACTGAAATCGTTGGTAGGTTGATGGTGACCTGGGGTTTTTAAATACTATAATGATGAATACCTAACACAAAAATAACTTGTTCTCGCTGCCACATTTAAAAGACGGAGTAACAACAGATGCATTGCTATGCCTGTAATCCACATGAACACTGAAGAGGCTGGTTTCAGAACCAAATACAGACTAACAAACCCAAAATTGTCTTGTCTCATTCAGGCCTACATAAGATTCAAATCATCTCTCATGAACAAAGCACAATAACACTGGAGCCATTTTGAAGTGGTTGTACAAATCAAGCACAAAAAAATGAAGTGGATTTTCTTCTCCTTCTTTCTCATATAAAGTTGTCCTTTGCGAGTCCATTGAGACACAGGAAATCAGTGGATTTGCCTCCAGACAGAGCACGGAGGGGGGCTGAGAGGAATTCACAGCCACAGCAACTCATCTTGAAATGATGTCCTCTGGGGAGAGAAAAACAGTATGCACGTTGTTCTTTTCCTCCTCTTGTCAACTGAGTACAGGTCCCATGGTTGTAGCCAGCACACTGGCAACTGTGTGGAACTACATAGTGGTTAGTACGATATGATGTGTATCACGTCCTCACAAGGTGGGCTCCCGTTAGGACAAGTTCACCATATGTGCCAACACAGACTGCCCAGCGTCCAGCTGTGACAAGTTCTTAGAAATCATTAACTTCTCAAAAATCTTATATAAATTCAACAGCGCAAGTACACACACACACACACACACACATACACACAAATTCAGCTCTCAAAATGACAATACTTATCAATCAATATTGATTTTTATAAGTCCAAAAAGAGCAGACAGGGCGGTAAGATTAAGGGACTCAGGGTTCTCAAGTTCATAAGGATTCTGCTTTGAGCTCTCATTTCCTGTGCTTGTCCATTTTGTCGGTAGATTTGCTTCCACTGTCTGAGGACCCCTGGGTGTCACTGCCAGAGGTCAGGTACATCTTGTCCACTTGTTTGAGCGCCTCATTCAGGTAGTTCTGAAGTGAGGTCATGGCAGCGCAGATGGCCGGAGAGCCAAAGCCATGAGTGATGAGGCTGAAGTGGGTCAGGCAACCCTGGATTCCAGGCTCCATTATGGGGGCCGGCCGCGAGTTTCCCAGAGGTGAACGGTCCTGAGTAAGCAAGTCAGTGAACTCCTTGCAGATTTGCCTGAAGGTAGAAAACCAAAATGATTTAGGAATCTGTTTCATTGGAATCTGAAAACCACGTTTGTAGGAAATCCAATCCGCAATATAATCCAGAAATCAAGGAATACTGACACCCACAAAAGCTTGCTACATCCTGATTTGCTAGAGGTGTATTTCTTTACAAATTACAGGCAACCATCCGGACAAGAGACTTACTTGGCAGCAAGGAGCATGTTCTTGCGAGAGTTAACCTCGTTGCGTTCCACGTGTGGCCTGCCCAGGTATTCAGCAATTGCCTTTGCAGGGAACTCTGTTTCACACACGTAACCAAAGTCTCTTGCTAAATGAACAGCTTCACCTAAGAGAAGAAGAAAACAATCCTTGTAAGAGAAAAGAACAAGTCACCTCTAAACCCAAGTCCAAGGTAGCAAGGTAGAAGTTGACACTTCAGTGCTGTTGGTCACAAAGCCAGATGAAATTCAGGAAAGAATAAAGATTTTTGTTTACACAGGCATTATCACTGGATATCACTCACTGGGCAAGGATCAAATGGTAAGCTGGCCGGCCTCAGCAATTTATCAATTTATAGCATTATGCTAGCAGCTCCGTTTTGGACCTGATACACACATTAAGCATCAAGGAACATGAAGTGAAGCAGTTGAACTACAGAATAATCAGCTGTGCTCAGTCTTCTAGCTTGGGGGAACACGAGCTAGTGAGATGAATATATTTCCGTCTTGAGGGTGGTTTGACTTGCATGGTCATAATGGGCTTATGTGGATAAATGCTAGCAGAGAGTGCCCAAGGCACCAACAGCACCACTTATTGATAGATACGCACATCACTTGAGGACACGGGCAGCTATTCAGAAGCACAAGCTTTAAGGTCAGCAGGCCCTCCTGGCGAGCTGCACACAAGATAACAAGGCTTAATTCAGCTTTGAAGGTCTCTAAATAACACAAGCCTCAAGTCATTCTCCTGCTCAGAATCATCAGCCCATTTATGAAAATTAGGCGTGTAGGGAGCAAGACAGGAAAAAATATTCTACCTTAGCCCGCGGCAGGTAGATGTGATTAAAGTGATAACGTGTTCATTGCAAAGCGTCACTCTCTGGGTAAGGTACGACTGAGGATGTTGTTTTAGTATTCAAGGCATTGACAAGTGAAGATGAAGGTCTCCCTGGCAGTATGGAGAAGGACTGTGGCCATGTTACAGCTTACTGCGTACGGTATAATACAAAATAATAAAATTGCTACTTCTGCTACTTTGTTAGTGTTAGTGCAGACAATAACCTAAAAAATATCAAAGACTGAGTAAAAAAGGTTTGTATTGTGTTTGTGTGTCTGTGCATGTATGTATACATATATAAATATACATATATATACTCAAGACTGAGGACAACCAGCTTGCATTTTAACATCAATTCAGTCCGCCCGATTTAGGCTAAATGGACAGAATCACCATGGGAGCCAAAGAGCAACTAACGTGCAACTGAAAGCCGGGCAAATGATACAAAGTTCTTTGTCAAACAAAACTTTGCGGCATTCACATTATTTATGTAATAGTATTTAATATTTATATTAAATATAATGGATTATGTCAACAATTAATGGTGTTTGGAGAATCATTTATGATACTGTACAGTTCTTAATGAGACTGATGTTCCCACACTATGAAAGTGACATTCTAACCGCTGCAAACAACAGTTACAACTGAGAAAGTGCTATGAAACATAGACATGTCATACCTTCTACTAGTGAGGTAAGTAGAGTGACATTGGCTGCCTTCCGTCTTCCTGCAGGCAGGTTGAGCCCAATCTTATCGAGCTTTTCTCTTAGAGAGCGACCTCCATTTTTTGATTTGGCTCTGCAGAAGGAAAACAAAAAAACACATATTAAGTCTACAGCTGGGAAGTAATTCAGACAGATAATGCAAGATTCCACATTTTCTAGCACAATATGTTAAGGTTTGTAAAAACAACTATTTATGAAGGATTAAGAAATAAATATGGCATTTGCCAATCTCTTTACACATGATTATTTTCCTTTGGCTAGTGTCTGCTGAAGGACATTTAACACATAAATTAGGAGGAACAAACAGAATAGATTTGTATGATTTTTGTGCTTTAACCCAAGATCAAGAGATAGAGCATAGTGCATAGTGCAGAAATATGCTGTCAGAGGAGGCCTTGCACTAACTCTTGCAGAAGGTCTCATAGTGTACATGGATAACAAATAAAACACACAAACAGGCTCTTGTGACCCAAAAAAACACTGACAAAACTGCCACTCCACTCGAAAAGCGTTGCAGAGAAATCCTGCGTACACGCATTTGCAGAAGTGCTTAAACTCCCCACTTGCCATGGCCGACTCAGTTTTTCGCATGACTGGCGGGTAAGCTCTCCCACTCCATGGTGGGTGAGAGAGGGAGCATCTTTAGGGAGGCATGTCTGTATGAGTACCCCCACCCCTTGCTCCTCTGCTAACGATCCCCCTCCTATTGCTATATGACCTACTTAAAACTGTATGTGATTGTGCATGTTTGTGTTAGTGTGTTAGTGTGTGTGTGTGTGTGTGTGTGTGTGTGTGTGTGTGTGTACCGCATGTCAGCATTATCACAGGCACATGGGAAGTGGCAAACGTGCACTCTGAGCATAAAAATGCTCCGGTCAGGGATGTTGAGTACATACTGTAACCTCGCAGTCCCTCAACAGACTGCCACACTAACATATGTGCAATAAGGTCAACTGCTCTGCCACAGACAAACCTACCCATGCTGCTATCCCTGATAAACACACCCAAAGTCTTTAGATTGGTACTAACTGTGTTGATGTGACCTATCCCCAGAGGATGCAGAGAACCAAAATTGCAGACCACACAAAGAATGTCACAAACCTTATGCAAAAAAACTGATGAGCCAGAGCAACTGAGCAACGCTGTGCTTTTAGAAAAGCCTTTCCCATGGGCTGCTGAGCTTTAGTCTACAGATCACTAGAGCTGGAACTTCTCAGTTTGATGATTATTCATATCTGAGACAATCAAACAACCATATCAACAGCTTGCAGAGATATAGATAAAAAACATGGAAATTAATTATGTTTGGGTTAGTTCCCCTTAATCTTTTTTGAATCAGTGCCACTGTATTCCTGTGTTATGTTAAAGACGTTTACTAACAAAAACAGGAAAATACCATTAAGTCCTCACTGCTGTCATACTGAATGAGTCTGAGCTCTGACCTGCGTAAAACCCCTCCCAGGAGCGATGCGTTTAGGCACTCAGGGGGCGACAGACGTCTCTGGACCTCGGCCACAGTAACCTTGTACTTGGATGTGGAGCTCAGCAGGGAAAGACGGCCCGGTACGGAGCAGAACACCTCTGTTGGGTTTGATACCATGCCAAGCAGGGACTCTTTCTGGAAAGGAAGACCCAGAGCGTTGCCTTTGGGTAGAGTGACAGGCCCTGCAGCGTGAGAAGGG
>JAPMOB010230737.1:0-37904 GCA_029875015.1 Lepomis gibbosus
GGTGTAGCCACATTCACCAACCACCACCCGTCACCAGGCTCCTTTAAACAGAAAACATTTTCCTGTTGGATTTCAGCTCATTGACTTTCTGCACCAGGACGTCTCAGAAACCTACCAGCTGCTGGCTGACAGCGGATTTTAAGGCCAGTGTAATGTAAGGATCATTAGTTAAAATAAATAAATAATGGAGTAGCACAGCAAATATCACAAAATGCTAGACACAGGTTCACAGGAGGATTGCTAAAAAAAAAACAACTGTTTCTTGTAAACTACCATGTTGTGCCGACAGACTTAAAGGATCATTCTGGGGTTTTTAAACTCGAGTCTCATTTTTATAGCTTGGTTCATAATTTCTATCGGGGCTAGTCACATTATATGCACCAAAGTAATCGCTGAGATCTGGGAACAAAATGACAAACACTGGCAGCTTCTATGGCTGGGCTTGTTAATGTGCTATACTGTGGCCACATTGTTACGTGGATAGTCAGTGGTAGTTAAAGTTCTTAAAGTGTCCTGAAGTAACATCACACAAAATGATTAAGTTACTTTGAATCAAAAATACTTCCACTCATTCCTTAAGATGTTTAATTTAACAGAGAGTTTATTCTATTTCTAACTATTCTAATTTTCTGGCTCTTTTATTCGTTTCTATCTGTGGATGTGTCGTTTTTCTATAAGTCACTCTGAATTGAGTGTCTTGTCAAAGAGAATTGAATTTGTGGTGCTTTCTCTGCTCTGCGCTGGGCGTAACCATCGTCTCCGCTTCCCTCAGCGGTAGGTTAAATGTTTTTCATTCCTCAATATAACACAAGAAATCCAGATCTCAGTTATTAACTCTGAGTGAACTGAAAGAAATGATGAACAAAGATATGAAAAATAAGACCATAACATTTTTAAAACAAGTTTTTTTGTGAGTCTGGATCGGGACTCTTATTCTGAAAAGTTTTGGGGAGACAAAACTGGAGGAACAAAACAAACATCTATTGTCACATCAACAAAAGACTGAAGAGGAAGAAGAGTTGAAGACAGGCAGAAGAGAGAGAAGAGGAAGAGAGTAATAAGAGGGGCAACAGAGGAGGCTGCTCCGCCTCGCTGTCATCTTCTGATTTTCTGATTTGTGTTTCATGAGTTTTCACAGCAGCAAAGTCAAATTAACAGCAGTTATTTATCAACTAAGGATGAAAAGGTAGAAGAGACAATGAGGTCACAAGATGTTTAACTGTCTACTGTAAGTGTTGCTGAACAAAAACAGTTTATATGGTCATTTATGTATTGATGAGCTGCTGGAATCACACTGCATGTATTCTTGTTACTTGTGATTATTTCTCACTTCTATTTGATTCTGTTTACATTACATTTACTTTCACCTCCAGCACAGATGTTGTTATCAGTACTCTGTTAGTTTACAGGACTGAAGGTCTGATTCAAGATTCATTTGGAGATTAAAACAACACTGGTTGGTGAGACTTTTGGGTCCAGAGCTAGCAAGTAAGCAGTGAGGATGGAGGCTGTGAACTGGAAGTGCTGGGTAGGTTACAGGTAGCAAGTCCAAGACTGACACATTGCCCATAAGCAAGTCTGGTGTTTCCCGTGCATTAACCTTTAAGCAAAAAAAAAAAAAAACTGTGGAGGGAAAAACCCATCAAGAAACAAAAACATCTGGATTTAAAGCAAACACAAACATAAAAGGTTAAAACCTGAATAGTCCATAGGGTCTTTGGTCTTTTGTGTGTGTGTGTGTGTGTACTCACAGAGCTGGTCTTGTCCTGCAGCAGCTTCAGGCTGCTCCGGCACTGCTCCAGCTCCTGATGGATGTTCAGCTTCTCCTGCTCTGCCCTCTCATAGCGCTGACGGAGATCCAACAGCTGGGACTGTGTGTCTTCATACTGAACACCACACAAATACACTTCTATAAATTGTCAGGTCTTCAAAATGCACAAAGAAGTGACTTAACCTCAAGGGACCGTGTACCTCTTTCTGCAGTGTGTGTGTGTGGGCCTGGGCCTGGTCAAGCTGGCTCTTCAGATTACTTGCATCCTGCAGGTGTTGATTCTCCAGAGAACCCAGTTTGTCCTGCAGAACCCCCTCCCTCTTCTCCAGAGACACCAGACTGCTGCTGAGGACGAGACTCTGCTCCCTGGTACTGCACACAAACACAAAAAATGGTCACGCTAGAAAATGTTTACTGATGTCATTTTACTGATCACAGCAGCCTTCACCTGAAAAATAACCCAGTCAAGAACAACTTTTTGGAGCTTTGCTGTAACAAAAGTTGGAGGTATAACTGTAACTTAAAATGCATATCTTAAATTAGCATCGTAGGAAGCACTGAGGTGACCTTTTAGACTAGATTTAGGGCACAGACAGGCAGCTGACAAGAGAGATTCCTAAACTGTTTATTTCTCTCACTGGAAATTATACTATTTAAATTCTATGATGATCTGTGAGTAATTTAAGACTTGCCATATAATAGCACAAACCTCCTTACAAAAAAATATTCAGAAATTCACAGTCTTGGATTGGTTACTCTGACATGTCAGACACAACATGAGGACATTCACTGCCCTGATCGGTCTTAAAAACTGATTCTGATGTTGGAAACGATGTGTTGAATAGATGCCGAGATTTGATTTGATTGGACATTTAGCTGGCCCGGAGGAAGCCTCCCCTCTGTGACTGAGCTCAAAGTGAAATTCCTTTTGACACAACTTGCAAATATGATTATCTGCTTATGGAAGCACATCTATGATACAATGAATTGTTGAAACTTTTGAATGATACTTTCACATGGAGCAGAAACACACTGTGCTGACTTGTATATGAAAGCTCTCAATGCATTTTTAAATACAAATAACTTTAAGACAAAGAGAGAGTTCATATGTTGCTGAAGTTTAACTTCAAAAACTGATCAAAAACTTGCTGCATTACAACAACGCAACACAGAAGACAAGACACTTCTATTTTTCAGCTGCAAGCAGCAACACAGGTGTCTGAGCTTCAGGGGAAGACTGTGTGTCCTGCATGTTTCCTCCCCTCCTGCATTTTCAATAGACAATCAATGACAGATGCTGCTTTAACTTGCAGTTTGCAGTGTGTTGTCTGCTTGAGTCTAACTTCTGTTGCCTGATAAACCTGAAATTGACCAGCCGGGTGTCACTCACGATCACTTTGACAGCTGAATCAGATAGATCTTGACACATTGCCTCACTCATTAAATATGTGCTATTTTACCCTGAAGGTTAATGTTACATTTCATATAATCTTTTCTTCTGACCTTCTTTATTTTAGGTGAGGCGGCGTGCCTCTCTTTGAGCTGCTGAATGTAAATATTTACACTGAACGGAGACATTGTTGAATTCTGCTTCATCGCCGGCTGATCATTTAAAGATGTTTAAGAAGCAGTTTTTTTAGGTTGAACAGCATCCCACAGGGACTGGGACAGCGAGCTGCAGCTGACATCTGTAGATTTACTGGAGTGGTGCGTTACAGATATTCATGAGAACTGCTGCCAATGGCACCTACAGTTTATTATAAACTAGTGAAAACACAGCTGAAGAGCCATTAAAATCCTGCTGAGCTCTCCGATCCAATGAGAACATGCCGTGATGTTTTCTGTCCATGTAGAACAGTCAGAGCATAGAGGTGCAGTCAGTGAACCTGCTGACTGCCCGGTCTGGTTCAGTCAGATGTCAGTCAGCTGTCGTCCTGTTCTGCATGAATCAGCTGGACACCATGTTTCCTCCTGTCCTTAGTCTTTCTTTTAACGCTGAATCCAAACTCTGAACCTGTGAGGACCTGTGGACCTGGCGCCGCTCTTGTCAGTCGTCCTGAGCCAGAATTCATCAACTCGATCACGGCTGTCACAAAGACTTTTAGGTGCAGTTTTAATGTCCACCCTTGCACTGTTTGACACGCATTCCTGATATGTTCCAGGCTGAACCTCAGTTTAACATAAAGTTAAGTCTTCAGTGGTTCTTTGATTTAGAATTTTAGTTAGGAGTGTAATATATTAAAATCTATAATATATTAGAGTTTGTTGCGTATGCTGTTGTGTGAGAATTGTGTTTAATCATCATCTTTTTAAAAGGCAAGCCTGGCCTAAAACCAAAACTTAGTGTGATAAAACCATCAAATGAAAAACTGTATTTAGATGTCTGAGTGCACAGAAAATGCTCCCAACCTCCTGACAAGAAAGTTGTAATATAGGGAACAATTTGTTTTATGATCTCTTGTTGGGACTCCAGTGTTTGTGTGTCAGAGAGGAGTAATTTTGTACAAACATTCCCGTGTGATGCCACATTACTGCTAACACTGATGGGGTTTTTGTAGATGAAGGACAAAGTTTCAATGGCCTGTGTTCTTGAGCTACATGTATGAAGATTTTGCTGATACACTGATCAAATATAAGTCTCTGATTGCAAATATCACTGAGCTGTGATGTGGATGCAGGTTAGTGATGCTGATATTTGGCAGCCTTGGGCATGTTCACAAACTGACTGTTATTAGACTGGCCAGCCAACCAAAAACTCCATCCATCTCAGTTGTAACAGTTTGAATGTGTTGCTAACTACTTTTCCTTCACCTTAAAGTGTCAACGAATGTAACCTCTGAATAATCCTGTATATGTGGTAAAGTAAATATAAAGCATTTAACGTCCGGCCCTGTTTGTGTATACCTGCTCAGCTCAGTCTCTAGGCGGTGCAGTTTGTCCGTAAGAGCTTTCCGTTCATCTCTCAGGCCGTCACAGTCCTGCTGCAAACACACACACCGCTGCTGCAACGTAACACACTCCGCTGAGAGAGAGAGAGAGAGAGAGAGAACAAGGGAGTATTGTTAAAATTAATATCTGAGGAATTTTCATATTGTTTATTCTTGATTCAGAAAAAAAAATCATCATTGGCACTTTGAGGCATCTGCAGTCGAACAGAAAACTAGAGCCTCAAACACCCACACAAACACGCTTTCTGCTGACCCTGCAGCTGGTTGGCTGTGTTCTGCTGCTGTCGCTGCTGTGTGAAGGCCTCCTGCAGTCGGCTGATCTCCTCTTCATACTTGGCGGCCATGTTCCTCCAGTGTTCCAACTCAGAACGCACGCTGCCCAGGTCGTCCTGCAGGGCGGCGATCTCCCGCTCCCGCTCCACCTCGGCTGCCTCCATTGTGCGGCGCAAGATGAGAATCTGATAGAAGAAACACAATACCATGGGTCGGTGAGTCATAAAGGGGTCAGAAAGGTGTCAAGTAGAGTCAGAGGGCAGTCAGAAGGAGCAAGTGGAGAGAAAGAAGGAGCAGGGAGGTATCAGAGATAAGGGAGTAAAAGGAGGTCAGGTGGAGGCACAGGGGAGTTGGGAGGATTTGGAGTCAAAGAATTAGAGGGGGCTCAGAGAGAAGTCAGAAGGAGTCAAAGAGGCACTAGAGGGAATAACACTGGTGTCAGGAGGAAGTGAGGCATTAGAGGGAGTCGGAGGTGTAAGTCAGAGCGTAATAGGCAGGAGTGGAAGTGAGATAGAGTGGTACCTCCTCCTGGGCAGAGTAGAGCTCCTCTCTGGTGGTGCAGATGGTGCTCTCCCTCTGCTCTCTCAGGGCCTCCATGTCAGCCTGCAGCTTCCCGAGCTGAGCTGAACACAAAAACAAAGGGAAGTGAGATGGGAGCAACGTCGATCCTGAAACATACAAATGAACAGTATTTCACTGTTCTGTGTGTGTGTGTGTGTGTGTGTGTGTGTGTGTGTGTGTGTGTGTGTGTGTACTAACTCTGTAGGTACTGTATCTGTTTGGTCGACTCTTCAGTCTGCTTAGAGTTACTCCTCCTCTCGTCCTCCAGCAGAGCTACACAGAGAAAAAGTCATATGATCACTACCTTAATCTCACTGACCTGGTATGACATCATGTGACGTACAATGAGAGTGATAACTAAATAAAACTTACAACAATGTCAGAAACTCTATTTCAAAACATCAGGGAGGAAATGTAAGAATTTGTGGAGCTAGGACTGTAGGGCTATTTTATACTGTTAGTTACCTTGTAGCTCCAGACATCTCTGCTTGCCAGTGTTGGCTAATTCCTGGGCCTCCAGAAGCTCTCTGTGGAGATGGTGGATGACCTGCTCTGTGTCTCCAGGCTCTAGACCGGCCCGATGCAACTCAGCTATAGACACACAAACATTTTTTATTACACCAAAACACTCTTTACACATGTAATGGCTATACACTACAGATTAATTAGGAGATCAAATCAGTATAAACCCCTTTAAAAAGGAACTCCAGCCAAAAACACAACTGCACAGCTCCCCCTAATGGACAATGAACTGTATTACAGAAACTGACAAATACCTTGGCTTATGACTGGTTAGTGCAGTACAGAGGAGAAATACAAACAGATGAGCTGCCATGGTTACCTTTGAGCAGAGCTACTCTGTTCTGTGGTTCATTCAGCTCCTGATCATCCATGTTGCCGTCTAAAACACACACACACACACACTTGTACTTTAATTAGTCACAATATAGACAACTACTCTTTTGACATATCAGGATTTTAATTTCAACTAGTGTTGCATGGTCCTACAAAGATGATTTATTTTTCTGAATTACCAACACAAATATTAGAAAATAAGTTATTATGTTTAATTTTCAGAACTTATTCTGTAATGAAATTATTAAAGACCAGATGCTCTTCTAGATGTAACAGATGCAGACTGATGACAGAACAGACTTCAACGCTATTCAAAGAAGGTTTAACTGTAAAAAGTAAAACCTTGAAGTTAAAGCAAATAAATGTGTTGGGAAGGACAGAATCACATAACAGAGACTTTGGTTAAATCATCACTCAGTGTGTTTTACTGACCTGACGTGTCGTCACTGCTGCGATCTTTGCTGGGACTCAGAGTGTCGGACATGTCTGACTCTTTGGCATCCATCTGGTTCGCTGTTGGGACACACACACACACACACACACACACACACACACACACAGGTTAGCCGGAGGGACAGAGTGGGTGTGGAAAGACTATGCAAAGCAACCAGCAAACAAAATAAAGAAAGAAAAATAAACAAGAATAGCCAGGCTCAGAATACCAACAAAACAGAGAAAAGGCGCCGAAAATTTTAAATACGTCTCTGCAGTGTTTGGATTATAGCATGTGAGGCATGGCACGGTTCAGGAGGTGAACCATAAACCTAAACAAATCTGACCTATTCAATTCAATCTGATTTGTCTTTATGTTTCATCAAAGGACTGTTTGAAGGTTTATACTTCATTTCAGGGTTGAGCTTAGAATTATGTTTAGAGTAGGTTTAGATTAAGGGTTGGGGTTGGACATGTAGTTGGGATGGTTTAGTTTATGGTTGGGGGTTAGGAAATGTATTGTGTCAATTAGGGCCCCAAGAAGTATAGAAATATAAAAACATCTTTGTGCTTGTCAGGACAAAAATGTAATTCAGCACAGTGTCAAAGCCCCCTCCACACGTGGCTGCTGGTGAGCCTGAGCATTGTGTGTGTCCGCAGAGAATCCACAGTATGACAACAGCAAAGGTCAGAGGTCACTGTAGTAGGATATCTCTTGTCAGCAGTTTTGCCCTTTGTCATTACTGAATCACAAAAAGTCAGTCTAACTGCTGAAAAGCCCTTTAAAAGAACCCAGACACATGAGGATATTCACTAAAATTTAATAATTTATTAACAAGAATTAAACTAGCACAAAATATGATTGTTGGTAAGTTTCTAATGATTATTTGACAAAGATGATGTAGTTTTGGAGCCTTGTGTTGAGATATGAACATGTTGGTATAAATCCAGCTTAAGTCTGTGAGTCCTCTACCTTTGAGTCGATCAGGGCTGGCCAGGAGGTCGTCTTCTGCAGTCTGGTTGTTCTGTAGGTGGGCGTCCATCACTTCTACACACAAATATAGAAACATTACCTGTTAGTGATGATAGAATATAGTTCAATTTAAATGTGATAACACACATTTTTATCTTAAAGCTTCACAAAGTCAGCCGCCCATTCACGGTTTACGTAGTACCTGATGGTAAATGAGCCAGGTTTGTTTTCTCTCTGATTTCTAGTGTTAGTTCACAGACTGAACTGCTCCAGGACTATGTACTTGAGCTCTTACCATCAAAGTTGGCCAGTTTGTGGATTGAAGAGCTTACAGTCTCCTTCAGCTGTTTGACCGCTGCAGGGAGAAACCAGAGAAACCATGAATATAGTCTGTTAAAATGAATACACAGAATTTGAACTTTGATCAATTCAAATCCGCCGCAAACTCTGCAAATGTCCAATAAGCCAACTTAACATCTTGATAATACGACTACCAGAAGTCATACAGCCATTTAGACCGACACCGGGCGAGTTACCAGCTGGATTAGCACAGATGTTAAATGTGGAAATCTCACTGAGAGTTATAACTTAAATAGTGGTCGAAAGGTTGTGCTCATTTTTTAGACATTGCACATTAAAAGAATCTGCCACATGTTTGCTGAGATAGATTTGTGTTAAAAATATTGATAGTAGTTTATCATGGACTGTTTGCAAGTAACTACATGAAAAAGCACATATACTGTGGGTACCACTGTACACAGAATAAATGGAGTTGTTTGTAATACAGTTATCTGGTAAACACGGACAGGGCAGTTGTATAGCTACTCTCAACAGGGGAACCAAAAAAATGATAAACATGTAAATGTGGTCCAGGTAAATTGGGTGCAGAGATGTCTTTTTAACTGCAAAAACCTCACGCACTGGGCTGTGCCATTATCAGCTACTCCCACAATAAACTTCAAAATCCACAAGCCTCAACTCAATTCATAATGATTCATGTCTATGAAATCCTCCTGGTCCATCTAAAGCCATATGGCTCTGCATGTAAGTTTCCTAGCTGCAAAGAAGAGAATTATTGTTTCACTGTTTTCATTGTCAGTGAACCTGCGTCGGGTTTGACTATGCCTTAGCAGTAATCATTGGTAAAATAATAATAATAATCCCTTATGCAAAAGTATACCACCAACCACAAAAGCAGTAAGTGGGACTGCCAGAAACTGAAGTATGTCAACTACAAACATTATTTTTACGTGACTGGTAGCTGATGGTAAATGTCACTGTAGCCAACAAACAAGGAAAAGAAGCGATAACAGCTCAACATCTGCGATTGATCAGAATCAGAAATGCAGGCAGTCAAGGGAAGTTTCCATACATTGTTAGCTTTTAACCTGGTCATTAGAAAAGCAGCTGAACAAATTCTCTCCAAGCGAGGTGAAAAGAAAGAACCAAAAGAGGACAACAGAAACACAAGAAGAAAGAAATGAGGAGGTTAGTGTACTAATTCAGTGAAAAGTTACAAAGGCAGCATGCGGAGAAAAAAAAAAAAAAGATGTGAAGATCTGCTAAAGAAGAAGAAAAGTGTGAGCCATGTTTGAAAAGCTGAGAACCAGCCAGCTACAGCTAAATTACCAAAGCATGAGTGAAACACATTAGTGGCAGACAAGAAGTCAATGAGCTCATGTGGTTGAGCAACAAACACGTCTCCAGCACGACAGTTCAGCCAGCAGTGACACAGCAATATACTTTTAAATTAAATATGCGAGTACATGCGGTACATACTCTACAACTTCAGTTCTGTTTATAAAGTGTCAGTTCACTGAAATTACAACGATGCTTAGCTCTAAGTGTATCTAGTAAAGCCTTTCCATAAATGGTGTCCTTGTTACTCATGATGAACTGCCGACTTCTATCATGTCAGAACAGTTTCCAATGCGTAGTGTGGAGGTATGTAGATTTGTCTAAATAATGAGGACATTGTTTCTGGCGAGAAATGCTGCTCTCTAAATTTATAATGCGAGAAATGAGAAATGTAATTTTTCTATGCTTTGAGCACCACTAAGAAAATTTCTTTCATGTTCTTTGTGTTGACAGAGGCAGACTTTCTTCACATTGTGTGTGAAAAAGAAAGAAAAACAGCTGGAAAAGTTTATTTCAAACATCAGGTCTGTTAAGAATCCACCAAGATGTCAAGACAGTCTTGTGAAAAAGCCAAAACTTGACAGGTCATCAAGAGGCTCCTCATCCTTGGCATTATTAATATTCTTAAAGATTAGATCATGTTTAATTGCAGTTAATAAAAACCAAGATCCACAACCTGCTCCATCAAATCCTCTGGAGAACAAGCAGGAAAGTATGGAGTGAGTGTGTGTATGGAGGCACATTTCCACCAGGAAAAGAAAACAAAATAGACGTGTTATGCATGTTAAGCAAAAGTTTAAATAATAATAATGAAGAATTTGGAGAAAGTAAAGTTTTGACATCAAGTCAAAAGCATTTATCTCATCATTTTGAGAAAGAAAGTCAAGACTTACCATCTTACAGTTAATTAGTATTTAAAATAAAAAACACGTAGCACATTTTTAATCAGCATTTTGTCTTTTCCCGGCCGCTGTGTTTCTGTATTTGTGTGTTGCAGCAGAGAGCAGGAATGGAAGTTTGTACTCACGCGGACACTCAATAAACTGTTGGATTCTAGTCGAGTCTCCTCCGCTGTTGTTAACATGACAGTTGTCTGATAGAAACACAGAGCACTGACATTACTAAGATGACTATCAAAGTGGAGTCAGGTGTTTTATTTCAGACTTCATTGATTCTGCTTATCAATGCCTCCAACATATTTTGTTCCCATTCTTAAGTTATAGGATTCATTGAGATGTGGCCAACACATTTGAAGTAGCTTGACGTCACCACTTGTCATTTTTTTTGGATTATTTTTGTAGTAAAAGATATTAGTAAAAGAATATTAGTACACTGTCTTACCATGCATAAATTGAACTTGTTTTCAGTGTTTTTCCCCCTGTGGTCCCATCATCAGCTGATTGAGGCATTATGACATCAAAACTACAGGAAATGCTTCCTCATGTTTGATGAACTTCATCGCTGCATGAAATTATTTCACCGTAATATTTAAATGTTTCCCTCCTTTGCTTAATTGGGACAATATACTCCTGTTGATGCATGTATAGCCAGCTATGTAAAATGGGGAGCAGAAGGTCAAAATTTTACTTTTTGGAATCCAAAGACTATATATAAAGATGGACGACATGACAGCTCCCCAAACGTGAAGCCAAAACATCTGTTGGTGGTGACCAAACAAGTCTAAATACACAAAGTGAAAGAATTTTGATGTTCAGGTGTTCATTTGTCTAAGTTTGGTTTTAATAAGTTATTTGATGCTTTAAAAAGGGGGATTCTGATCATGATTGACAGCTGAGTCCTGATTGAGTCGGCCAGGTGTATACGTGGGACCTTGATACTCCAATCACTAATGCACAAACTCAAGTGCAAGATGGCAGCGGCGGTAGCCAGGATCATTTGGGTTTATTATTGTACAGTGGGAGAAAGTTGAGACGCGACATCCATCTTTATATACAGTTAATGGTGGACTCGATAAGCAGAATCAAAAAACATCTTTCTGGATGAAGAGATTTGGAACTGGTTCCAATTCAGAATCTGCCCTTAATACCCAACCCTGTATCAGAGAGGACGAGATAAAAAGAGCTGAAACAGTGAGAGAAGACAGAAATTACGGGAGAAAGCAGATACAAGCAGGTAGAAAGCAGAACTATCAAGTTACAGAGAGACTGACAACTACACGGAAATATAGATGCTGTAGAAACAAACGTACAGGGCAGAAACCAAAGCTATACATGGCAGGTATTTTCAGGCAAATAAAGGTATAATACAGTGGTTCTGGACAGATACCACAACACTGTAACAACAGACAGGATGTGGACAGGCGGACAGCAGACAGACAGCTCAGGCTTAAACTTCTGTCTCCCTAAAACCGTTCAGTTCAACTTTTTACTAACAAAATGTGGCCAGGCCAACAGTTTAAACTCTACTACACTACAACTTCCTGAAAAACACTTCTTCTAAAAAAATCTTTTAAAAGCAGGAAGAGTTTCTGCATCAGATCACAGACAAAGAGTGAATTTCCAAAGTGTCTCCTAAAAAAAAAAAACTTAACACTCGAGTAAACACAGGTTTACTGAAGTGGACTGAACATTGTCTATGCAGGATTTTTAAATCACCTCTTTATCACCCCCGCATGATATATTAGGCTAATTATTGACGGACAAACAAACCTAAAGAAAAGTAACATGCCTCCAAGTAGATCTAAGCAGGTCCTTTCTTAAGCATGATCCAGGCCTGCCATACTATATTGTCTGTGTAATGCATACTGAACTACAATTACTAAAAAAGTGACATTTTATTATAAATAAATATTTCTCTGGATCAAAAGTAATATTAAGCATTTCTGATAAACTCCACTTTTGATAATGTAAAAAACTAGCAACATGATACGAATGAAATAAGGCAGTTTGACGAACCACCTAACACGATCCGGTTAACAAAGTTTATATTTTGTCTTTTCATAAAACCTAATTTTATATGTTTGATTTGTAGATTATTTTAAGTATTAACTTAATAACATTTTATTCTGCAATGTTTTAAAATTGATGTGGATTAGATGAGGGGATTTCAAAGTCTGAGACTGTGGGCCTCCCCTCAGACAAAGCTTGGGAAAAGGTGCCCCCCCAGTTTACTTGTTTAGTTTAGCTCAATTCCTGGATGCCTGTGGGATCATGATTGTGTTATTTGATCTCATAGACACCCAACAATTGAAGCAATATAGCCTAATATTGCTGTTTAGCGTCACTTCAGACTACACAAACAACATTAAAAAAGTAATTTATTAGTTTGTGACTCTGGTCAAGAGGGAAAAACAGTTCACCCAAACTACTGTATCTCTGAACTCTCATTAACCAAGTCACACACACAGACTATTCCATGTGATCTCCGTTTGATAACTAATATAGTATTACTAGTATAATTGTTTCACTTCGATTCACTGAGCCTCCCCTGAAACAGTTTGGACCCTCCACGGGGAGGCCTGCCTCACACTTTGAAAACCTCTGGATTATATTATTCTTTCTTAATTTTACTGTACTTCTGTATGACTTTTTTCTGTACTTCTGTAAATCAATTTGTAAAACCTGTTATAGAGCAGTGCTACAAATAAACCAAACTGTCTATTATTATGATAATCAAACTAACTACCATCAATATCTTCATCTTGACCAACTGCACCATCATCTGTGTCTGTATCCTCCTCATCCTCGTCTTCCTCCTGGCTCTCAGGTGTCTGCAGGTTCTGTTTGTCCTCGACAGGCTCCTCTACTGGTCCGTGCGAGACACTGTCGACATCTGTCGTGTGACCAGATCAGATATATACACGATTTTGTCGAGACTTTACCAGCCAAACACATGTTCAGAACAGAGTAAGACTCCAAATGACGGCAGGTTCCCTCACAAAGTGGCTGCTGTGGCGAAGTGAGCAGTGAGACAGTCACCTCCAGCATTCATTTTCAGTGTTGTCAATCAGTGAGCAAAAGCTCCTTTTCCCCAGAAGAAGAAAAACAAAGCAGTGGAAAGTTTGGCAACCACGGAAACAGCCCAGATTATCCAGAAACCCCAACAAATCCTGTTCAGGCAAGACAGAGAGCCACCATGTCCCTGAGAAAACCTGTCACCTCTGAAACAGCCACTCCCAGTTACACAAATCATCCTGTCATTCAAAGGTCACACGTTTGAATCCTCATGCAGCCTGGTGTTGATCCTAGGAGCTTGGGTCGGGGATTTTGGCATATGGCCACAATAAGAAAGACTTTGCCCATACTCAATCATTATTAAAGAAACTGGTTTAGGTGAGTGTTTTAAACCCTGAATCTGTGCCATTAGGGCTAATTAAAAAAAAATAAATCAACAAGCAATATCAGTATAGTATTTTCAGCCAGAGAATAATTTTAATCGTTACGCACTACGAGGCCAAAAACATGCAAGTCTAAAGAACTTTTTCAGCTTATGAATGGGATGCCATCTTGTAACAAGGAGTCCATTTCTTTAATTATGTCCATGTCCTGTCCCAAATGTCCCCAAACTGTATGCTACGCATTTCATTACACAGAATGAAGAAGATTTCACTTTAATTTCAGCTAATGGTGCTCATTGAAAACTGTGAAGAAAGATTCTGCATTTCAATTATTACACCGATACTGAATGATTGTACTTTTGCACATTCTGTACAGTTTATCCAAATCATCTATTGCCCTGGCTTCTCATTCCCTGTAGTTATGCAAACTATGCACATTTTATTGGAATCACAGATTGCTGCACTGCACTAATTCCTGGTATCTTTGCACGCTAGGAAAATAATGCATTTAACAAAACCTTATTTATTATTCTATACATACTTACTGTATACATATACCTTTTGGTCAATATACATAATTTAGATATCTTGGTCACAATTTATTCAATTTGACGGGCCCTTATCAAAAATGTTTGTTAAATATTAAACAATAAATCGTAATCTGACTTTTACGAATTCCCAAATATCAATATGGGCATCAGCCTGAAAAGTGCATAATTGGTGGGCACTGTTATATATTTGTTTATGTGTATTTGCATATTACAATATAGGGCTGGGCAATAAAACAATAATAATTATCTTGAAACTTGAAAGAAATAATGATTTTACAGCTATCATGAAAATTATCAATATCAAATGGTATGTAGTGTTTTTTGTGATAACATTTTTACCATTTCGCCCAAGTCTATTACAATATAATACTTATTTATGTATTTTCTTCTGTTTTATTTTATTGTATTTATTTGTACATACTCATATGCATTTGATAATTCTAAAGTTTATTCAAAATTTCCTTACATTTCAACAGGTGGATAATTATGTTAATCTTTGCTTAATAGTAGCAACCTGCCAGTGTGATTCTCTCTGAATAATGTAAGACAGAAATGTACTGAGGGCTTAAATGAGCCATTCAATTCTCATGGATTCTGCAAAAAATTCTCGACTGAATGTAAATGAACATGACATGTCCCTTTTAACTACAACCTTCTAAAATAGAAGAAGAAGAGGAGCCAGACTTCCACTGTGACAGACAGACAGATAAACAAAGAGAGAGCAGCGAGCAACAGGAAGTTATGTGGACATCATGCAATTAACTTGTCATGCATCATTAGTGCAGGATGAGGAAGTGAAGTTAGCGGCCACAGAAGAGACAAACAGCGGCAGAGTGTCCCAGAACAGGCCAGAGAAATGTGGACTCACCTAGGCTGTTGTTCTCTTTTATGCTTTTCTCTTGTAGCTGTTCTAACCGCACTGTAAACAACAACAACGACAGCAGAGAGAAGTGTTCACTGACAGGAAGTCCCAGCCAAGCCCCCTGAAGACTTGTTCCCACCCGGCCACCGGTTGCTATGTTAAATTATGTTTTAGAGTTATGGGCTTGAATTGTGCAGGATGTCGACCAGACTCTGTGTGTGTGTGTGTGTGTGTGTGTGTGTACGCGCGTGTGTGTTGTGTGTACCCTGCAGGGCGGCGAGCCTCTCGTTGGTGAAGTCATTGTCGGCCTGCAGAGCTTCGATGCGAGCTTGGAGAACCTGCTCCTTCTCCTCCATCTCCTCGATCCGCAGCTCCAACTCCCTCTTCTCCGTCGCTCCCCGCTGGGTCAGCTCTTCCTGCCGCCCCTCCGCCGCCTGGAGGTGGGCAGACAGAGGAGAAGGGAGGAATGTGAGAAAGGGAAGGAGGGAATATGAAGAATAGGGACGACGACAAAGCAGGAAAGGGGAATAAGGCAGAGAACAGTGAGGAGAAAGGAGGTATGAGGAGCAGAGAAAAGAGACAAGAAGGGAGAAAGGAGGGTGAGGAGAGAGAAAGGACGACATAATTCAAAGTCAGAAGGAAGGAAAAAAGAAGACATAGGTAGAGACAGAGAGAAAAGTAATCAAATGAAAATTATTGAGCGTTTCAAACAAATTAAAATAAAATCAAGCACCATACAGTATACAAAACATATTTTGCTCCAAACAATCTGCAAAATAAAATATAATTGGTATTAAATCAAATATTATTTCAGGTATATTAAATCCTTTGTCAGTCAGAGTAACATTCACACAGTGCAGGTACCTTGATTTTGTCAGTGAGCTCTTTGATCTCGTTGACGGCGGCGTTGTACTTGTTGGCAAGCTCCCTCAGCTCTTCCTGGCCCCTCTCAGACATCTCCTTCAGGTGGGTGCACTCATCCTCTGTGTTACTGAGTGAGCGCTGCATGCCGGCAGAAAGAAATAAAATTTTGGTTCCACCAACACAAGAGCCCCAATGCATCGAAATGACCGCCCCAGAGTGTTTCTACAGTATGTTTGTGTGTATCCTACCTCCACTTCTGACAGCTTCCTGACCACCTCGATCTTCTCCTGCAGGACTCTCCTCAGAGACTCCTTCGCCGTTGTCTCGTAGTTGTGTTTGTCTTCCTGAAGAGCCAAGAGCTCCTTACGAATACCTTCCTCAGTCTGGGACTATGAGAGACGAGGAGAGGATTTTTTATATAGCGGATGATGGTCTTGATTTAATTTTGATCCTTTTGCTGCAGGAGAATGTTATTTCTATCACCAAGAGAAATTCTATCGGAGCCACATGAGTGTGCGTGTTACCTTAGAGTAAGCCTGTAGCTGACTGCCCATCACCTCCAGTCTAGAGAGCAGACGGTCTTCATCAATCAGAGCCTGGCGAAGACACACATTCATTTACGGCAGTGTTGGACATGTTTATTCAAATCATAAGAAATAAAAAGGTAATGATGGAAAAAACTCCAATGTATAGTGGTAATGTGCGGTAAAGTACAGTGTGCATGATCCAAAATTACAATAAATGTTGGTTTAGTTATTTTACAAAATAGAGTGTTAATGAACTGAGGTGTATTGGTTTGCTCTCCAGACACTAATTCACTAATAAACAAAATTCCCAGTCCTAATTACACTTTGATTTTGAGATGAATGTTATTTATAAGTTGAAACACAATATTTCCATATTGGCACAGCAATACAGTACAGTGTTCTGTACTTTTGAGGAGTCTGAATGTAGGCTACCTTTGAGAGCTGAAAAAAAACAAAACAGATAAACTGACCAAAGGCTATTCTGCCAGAAAGAGTGAAAACAGCTGGAGTGAAAAGCCAGAGGATGCATCATGGCATTTGTACCACTCTGTGTTACAGTACAGGACTAAAGTATGATAATGGTATTTCCTACCTGCCAGCTGCTCTCTGAGGCCTCCTGAGTGTTGGCTAACAGACGCTGCAGAGTAGCTAACTTCTGCTCCAACATCTGCTCTCTGTGTAAGGCCTCCTGGCAGAGAGACAAGAAGAGAGGGCGGGGGAGAGGTGGATAATCAATAAGAAATCAGGAGTAACATCATCATTTGTTATTTATAGTGAAGAGAACAAGGTTTTACGCTTTTAAGGCTTTAAATACAATCTTCTTTTATATGTTCTGTCATCATCTAACTAAAAGGGCTTTAAAATGAACTTAGTAAACACTTAATAAACTGATACAACATTAGTGTATTAGTTAACTTTAATTATTTATATTTAATCACAGGTTTTGCAGTATTTGTTTGGTCTTAATTGATTGTAGGTCTGTGAGTTGACTTGTGTTGCATTGGAAAGCTTTTAAAGATCAGGTCCTCTTTCATTAGGAAATCACATCACTTGGGCTGCGAGGAGAAAAATTTTTTGATCCAATTCACAAATCAAAGAGAGGAGGTTACATAAGTCTTTACGGAAATATGCCCTGACACTTCCTTTAGAAATCATATACAGCACATTTTCATTAACTGACGATATTTGTTGTAAATAGTTTGATCGGTGAATCGAATGCCGATCCAATGCCTGTCCTGGTATATTGGAGGCCAGCGACCCATTATAGATATGGGTGTAGGTGTGTGTGTGTCTGTTGGGGGGGAAAGGTGGTGGTTTCTTCCTAACATAAGGTGGAGAATTAAGTATAAATAATAGGTGAAATAAGAAATAGCCTACCACTACTCCCCTCTCGAGTTACACTGTCACGGGTAGGCTGCTATAATTTAACTTTGATGTTACCTGCCAATAAATATTTGTTTAAGATACTTTATCCTCTCTTATAATAATCTCTACACAATAAATCGAAGGCTTCAAAAAGACACTGTGATCAGTATCAGTTGATACTGCCTCAAGCGATTGGTCCCAAAAATCCTGATCAGAGCACCATTAAAATGGATGAAATATGCTTTGTACTGTTTAAATAGGTCAGTTCTGAACAATGAAACATAGTCATCTCAGATCACTGCAAAAAAAGTTCCAGTCCTCCTCTTTTTATGTGGATGTTGAAAATGTTGACAGCTGGTAAATGTGCTGACATCAAAAATGTGTTATAACATGTCTGATGACCAGGGGAAAAAAACATGTACTACTGCCTTTTTTTTTAGTGCAAGTACCCAGAGTGACCAGTAGGTGTCAGTGCGTTACCTGTAGATACTGGGAGAGCTGGAACAGTTCCTGAGAATACATACTGGGAGTGTTGGCTGCAACCTACAAAACACAAACACACACTGTGGTAACACATTGCAAGTTGTGTCTTTGAATTGAAGGTGGACAAACCAGAGGTCAAAAGCATATGCTGTACACACACACGGCAGGAGCACAAATAGTGTAACACAGTCCAGGGAAGAAATACATGCAGGCATTTAAATCCCTCTCACACACTGATCGCAATACTCTGAGGATGAGCCCTGAATCTCCTGCACTGAGCCAGTTGTACAAAATTACACAGCAGACATCTGTTCGAATCTTGCAAATTCAACAGTAGTTCTAGCACGCAACTCCCCGTAAAAACCACAAACCGCTTTTTTTACATTTTCGTTTGCATACAGATGTAACAAACAGATAGAGCATTCTCAATGAGTGAGTTTAGAGCCGTTCATAGTTGTATTTCTGAACTTAGGACAGAGCCAGGGTAAACCCTTTCCACCCGTTTCCAGTCTTTTTACGAGGTTAAGCTAACCACGTCCCAACACCAACTATGTGGACATGAGACTGATACGCATCTGAACATCTAAGCTTAATTCCCAAAATGCTGAACTATTCCTAATCTGATGGTGCCGAAACTGTGTGTTAAAAAAGCCTAACAGTGGTAAAAAGCAGGTTTATCATGAATAGATATATTGACTTTTAAGAAACCACAGCTACATGTAGTCTTGTCCAAAAACCTGGGTGCCCTGACAGCTCGCCTATTAGGCTACATCCACACTACTATTTACTATTTTAGTTTTAAAACACAGACCTTTTGCTACGTTTGCACCTCCTATCCAGACTAAAACGACAAAATAGACACTGCTGGACCCATTTTCATTTTAAAAACTCTGAGGTAGCGCAGTAGTGCGGACAGGCGAAAGCAGAGGACTTGATGACGCAGACACTCCCGTTTGGCTTCCTGATTGGGTCTTATCAGTCATGTAACACAAAAACACAAATCTACAGACAGTACTTATGTTTTGGTATTATTTTAAAAATATTTTGTACGGTGCAAATAACACACACTTGTGCATGTTGCTGTATTTGCATTGTGATGACTACCAGTCTGTTTTTTACACCAGTCTCTTTGTACTCCCGTGTTGCTGCAGCGGCCCAGGTTCGAGTCGGGCACTCTACCCTGCCCTACCTGTCTCTCTCTACTGCACGGTCAAAATAATGTGAACATTGTCTTGCCCAAAACCCACACCTGTTCCAATTCTGTCTGTGCATTCAATATATTTCCATGTTAAGTCAACGTGACAGCTTGGGTGTGTGTTTCTGAGAGTGTGTGTCTTTTGAGACCTGAGAGGTGCAACGACTCTGCTGTAGGACAATTAATTATGTTAGAGAAGTGGTTCAAGTTTAATTACAGCTCTTCCCTGAAACACACGCACACACACACACACACACACACACACACACACACACACACCCCATCAGCTCTAGTCTACATTCCTCAGACAGGTTATAATGAAGCCCTGGTGTTCTCACTGTTGGAGGGAAACACAGAACAGGGCGAGGCAGCAGAGAAACCGAACATGGTACAGTGTTGACAACAGTAAGAGTAAAATTTCATTCATCAGAAGTGTCTGATCAAATAATAACTTAACAGGATTATACAATATGACACCAAAGCAACTGGATTTTAACCTAAAGAGAACATCACATCTCCTGATCCTACAGTACCAGAACCCTGTTTCAGCTCTGTTTATATGAGCAAACATAACATAACATAACTAACTGGTGCCGCAGGTACTTGTCATGGACAGACAGCCTGTTGTTAGTGGTATGGAGGAATCACACCAGCATCTAACTGGATCGACGTGACATTTGCAAGTACATTTACATGCTGTTTAATGTGCTGCAGCTGAGCAGCTGATAAGCTATCTAGCCTGCAAACTAACATCAGTGGTGCACTTCTCCTCAATGAATGTTTGTTTGCTCGCTTGTTCAACAACATAAGGTGCAGGACAAGACGTGTGTTTATGTTCAAGTTAGATAAGGAGAAGACGTTAGCAGGAAAGCTAATGTGGGTTGTTGTTCAAAGTATGTCGCTCTTGTGTTGTGCAGCAAGCTGCTGTCTGGCTCAGTGTGACTGACTGCTCTGCTTTTGATAAAATGCTGATTTTACTTCTTTATGCAAGATTTGATTAGCTCTACTGTTCTACATCTACGTAGGCGGATACCAGAACGGTATTCCGTTAAATCCATTCAATCCATGAAACTAAAAAATATAAGATTTCTCCATTTTGGTTAGGTTTTTTTTCCCCTCAGAGAAGAAAACATTACAATTCAGTGTTTCCCCTTCCATTGTTTGGTGGAACGTAACACTCCTGACTACACATTCCTTCTGATGACAAAATGTGCTTAAACTGTAAAACAATATTATGAAATATTAAAAACAGAAAACACGAAACAGAATCGGGAAAAAATTTAAACGGATTCAAAAGGGCCATGGTGCGGAGGCCATGAAGTGCAAACCACAGCAGTGATTTGCCAAAACACGACAGCAAATCGCCACAACGATTTGCTTTCGTGTTGTGGCGAATGGCTGTTGTGGTTTGCACTTCATGGTTACCGAACCATGGTTGCCCAATATGTAAATGTACAGAAGCAAGTGCAATCAGGAGGTAGAAACTTTAGAGGTAAAAATGTCAGAGTCTAGGACTAGGTGACGATCCAAAACCAGCAAAAATGAGAGCGCTGTGTCTTTGAAGACACCACGTATCCCTTAACACAGCCGCTCTGTGACACTAATAGTTTTGGGGGTTCTGCCACCACTCTGGAAAAAATCTTAGGAAAACACTGCAATTGATGGAGAGCAGATATGTATGCTGCAGCACACACACACAAAAAATAAGCAATTTCAGTTGGACTTTAGTTTTGAAAACACTTAAAGACACAAAGCACTCAGAGTGAACGGTGGGAAAAATAATGCCCCCTGATCCACTCTGAAAGACTCGTGTAGTGCAGCAACAGAAAGTGGCAGCTATCCCTGCATTCCTCTATCAGCTGACTACTCCACTCCCTGTGTGAAAACTAACCCACACACACGGCTCTGTCACTGAGGTTCGTCACTGAGACGGAGACATACAACTTGCACACAGAACAGGACACCAACACGTTTCTGTTCTTACCTTGTCTACAGGTAGTGGTAACGGAGTCTGGATGACACTGAAAGAGGAAGAGAAAAAAGTTTGTCACCATGGAAACAGCAGCAAAAGGACGACACACGGAGTAACCACAGTGACAGAAGGGGAAAGAAATGGTTCTTGAAGGTCTTGATGCCTCCTCGTTGAATAAAAACCTTATCTCGGCATATCAAAAAAGAAAAGGCATGTGTGAGAAAACAAATCTGTACTTCCTCGACTCTATGTTGCTTTGAGGACTTTTCAATATCTGTGAAGGTTTCTTTGTTTTAAAATGATTATTTTCTAGGGTTCTGAAACCAAGAACGAAACTGCGACACACCCACTCCCCAGGCTGTTTAAGATAATGCAACTGTGGTGGCGGCGGCCGAGCAGGGATGGGGTAGCGGTATTTTTAGTAGGTTATTTTAATTATTTCATCATTTGAATTCTACTTCATTGGCCGATATATTTTAGTGTTTACTGTTTACTCACTTATCTTCTCCCCACACTCGCACACATCTACACCTCTGGTCTCCCACTGCAAACACAGCAGCTTGTTCCGCCTTATTCTGTCTCTTTGCGTTTCTCCTCACTTTCTCCATCAGCAGTACGCTTCTTAAAGTCACCGCATTTAATAAAGTCACCCGCAGTTGTGTTATTCACAGCAGCAGGTGCACTGCATGCGGATCACATCCAACATGGTCTTAAATAACATCCGCACTGGTGCATTCAATGTTGCGCCATAATGTAAAATGTCCATCATGTCCACATCTTTTAACATAATACCAGATAACATCTTTCTGTGTTTCTCTGCAAAATGCTAAAATAGGTCATCTAAATAAAGTATGTGTGGGAACACTGTATTTAAAGTTAGGGCAGCTGAAGGCTCAAATTCTGTAAATATTGCACCATATTAACCTATTTCATTGTCTTCCAACTTGAGTCATGTGTTTATTTTGGTCCAGTCATGACTGAGTGACCAAGCATGCAAGTTAGATTAGATAATTAACCAAGATGGATAATAATAATAGTAATAATACCAATAGTAATAACCGCCCCATTTTAAAAAACCTGATTTGTGGATTTAATTCCCACACTATATATATCAGGTAAGTGACCATCATCATGTCATTAAACTAATAGGGATTCCTTAAAGTACAATTAAAGTCAATGAAGGATGCAACAGTTTACTTTCACAAGGCAGCCTGAGGCCAGTTTTCAGAAATGCAGAGTGAGCCTGTAGTCAGCTTTACAAATGCCAACTAGCCTTCAGCTATAGCTCAATCTATCACAACAATGCACCGATAATGTACCAATCAATCAGGGCCCTAGAGTATATTTCAAGCTCTCTACAAATGATCAGCAATGTGAGCTGGACTCACTGTAAGGTGGGTTGCAGAGTGTGTGGAAAGTGTGTCGAAGGTTTACGTCACCAACATATAGCAAGAAATCCACAATTTGAAAAGAAAAAGAACAAGCTCTGCAAAGGTGCTTTTCTTCATTCAGAGAGGAAAATGGGTAAGAAACTGATGATCAAAAACGATTAAGGTGTATTAAACTTTATCCTTTCCATCCATCACAAGTTGCTTTCAGGTTGTACTGCTGACAGCTGTCATTTCACTGATTATAAGTTAAGAGAATCCTTAATTTATATACTTTTAAATCATGTAAAAATACTCCAAAGACGAACAAAGGACAATCAATCAACGAACTCACTTGCAGACTCAAGTAGAACCCTGGGGTTATTTCACTATAGATTTCTCGTCATACCATTTCTTTTAAAACGGGTGACTTCTATTTAAACTTAAATATAATCGTCAGTATTTTCATAACCTTTATAACATGAACTGAGATAAATTCTTGAACGCATGGCAGGAATCAACTACAGAGATAAGCTTAGCTTTTTTTAAGAAATGCACAGAATGTCATAAGATTAAAAACCAGCCAACACGAAACACAAATATCAACAAAACTCAACAGTGCAGAACAATTAAGTTTTTACATATTTTTCAAATATACCACAGACTGAGGATAATTGTCAAGTTCCTCCTGTTATTTCATTAGTAGTGCAATTTGGAGCTGCGATGATTAGTCTAGTGATTCTCACACTGTGGGGCGGGCCCCACTGAGGAGGCATAGAGCCACTTCAGGGGGGTTGTGATTGTTGAGCAGACCTAAATTTGCATAAAATATGATCTATGTGTTGACATTTAAACAAAAGTGCTCTGATGCTAGCAAGAAAATTTTGCTAAACTAAGTCTTGTTTATTTAAATCGTCTGTATTGTTGATGATTGATAAAAAAAAAATAGATAATAATAATAAATTCCACATTGCTGGGGTCGGGGGGAATTTTTTTTGGGCTTCTGAAAGGAGGCATGACAGAAATTTAAGACATTTAGACGTATTTAAGACATTTCTAAGCAAAGCAAAACATTTGATGACAACCACAAGGTGGCTTGTTTCCTCACAGACAGCGCGTGGTAGTACACATCAGGTGTTTCATGGCATAACACAGATGGTCCTGTTTTATTCTTCTGTTAGATTAGTTCAGTCTGTGTATTAATGTGGTCCCACCATCCTCTCGGTTTTATCAAACAAATGGACCATGGTCGAATGGATGGTGTTAAAAGAACAAACAGAAAATTATGATTTAATACACCAGAGCAAATAAAAAGCAATTAGAAAAACATTAGAATCTATGCAAGCTTTTTGTTCTTTGTTCAAAACCAGACCTGAGTCACATTGTGGGAAAAACTGGCCACCTTCAGTTTCTGCCCTGCGTGAACATGACCTCTGCCATGTGGTGGAGATATTTATCCAAAGGACTGTATCTTACAGCAACACAAGGTTACACAGGTTTGTTTTAGTGGGGGCAAAGATAATTTACCTGGGAACAGTCAGGAGTTCAGGAATGAAGGTAAACTTGACTCAAGGCCAAATATAACCTGACTCTGTTAATGTGCAACTACTAACCCCCAGGAAAGTTGGAGACTACAGCAGCTCCGTCATCTACTGTGAGGAAATAACTCACTAATTAAAAAAATAGATGTTTATTATGTATATTTCCCAAATAGGAAATATACAACCGCAACTTTACACATACCAAGCGGCCACAAAATTGTTAGTTTGTTTAGGCAGATAGTGAGTGTAAATATTTACTGACATAACTATCATGCTAATATATAAACTGTTTGGTAAAAGTGGTAATAGACTGTCAACAAATCTGACCTGAAATGTAAACTGGTATAGTGTAAGAGTCATAATATGCAGGCTCCATCTAAAAAGGCAGAGTCAGAAAAGTTGTGGGAGTGGGGATAAGTAATTTAATTAATGATTGCTGCGTTGCACTCTCAGCCAAAGCTTAGGTAAGTGAATTTGACACTACAAAAGGATAAGCCAATAAGTTCAAAAGTACCATGGTACATTTAGCACCCACAGTGCAGGTTCTTTGCAGAGATCAGGTTTATTCAGCTGCGGTTCTCCTTCAGAGAGACAAAGTCCTTCCACAGAAAACATCGTCCATTATCATCCATCAAATACCAGAAACCTTTTGTTTTATCGTGATTTCACTGTGCAGTATTTTCATATCAGAGTTACATTACATTGAGCGTTGCTGCCTTCGATCACCTGACACTCAGGAGGAATTGTAAGTATCTTCCAGAAAATAATCCCTCAAAACATGTCATCTTACATGGTATTAAAAACTATCTTTTATCTAGTTTTTTAAATGTCTCTATGACAACAGATGAAAAAGCTAAAAAATATTAAATAACTTTAAAAAAAAAAAATCATAATTACATGAAGTAGGAGGTTACTAAAACTGGAAAAACAAAATGAAACTGGCTATAGTTTTTAAAGTTCACTCTGGGTAAGAAATTAAATTTTTGGAGAACTTTTTGACATCTTGATTTGATATTTAGTGGTATTGTGGTCTTTTTTTTCCAGGGCCAATTCAAATGAACACATTTATGATTTATACCAGCAATTAAGCAATTATTCTGCATGTTCATGTAGCGCACTTAAGCAGTTCTTAATGATTGCTAGACACTGGTGGTGGGACTTGCTGCAGATGGCTCTTGTCGTTAATGACACCATCTTACTGTGTGGTTGCAACAATTTGTTTCTGCTAAATTCATTCAGGCACAGCGGTCTGTCACGCTTTCATTTTCACCACCGTGGCAATCAGTGTGCATAATGTGGTCTTATTTATCGTTACTGCCAGCAGCAGTTCTGTCACTCAAACAGCATCATCACAGCGGGAGGCTTCCTGTTCATAATTAGATTTGTATCACCAGTTCATGAATGTAAATCAAATAGCCCATTTCCACAAAAGGAGTTTGACAACCTGTAACCTGGAGTTTCACATAATTTTAACTTATTGCTCGGTTTTTACCTGGGTTTCCACTGTGTTTTACCACATTGACGTTTCATTATATATTATATATATATATAATATACATATTCAGGATCTCATTTTTGCTCCTAAGTGAAAGAACCAAGATGTTAAATTGTGGTTTTAAACTATTCTTTATGGTCAGCACATGACAAACACGTGCCAAACAGTGGATCACTTCACAAATCTGATGTGGAACAATTATCATAAAATCTTTTTTCAAAAAATATGATTAGTAAATCTTTTTTCAGTCCCCTTTCTCATCAAAAGCAACAAACAACTAGGGCATCCTTGTGTTAAGACGGGTTAAGACCCTGACCACAAGGTCCCCTGTTGCAGTCTGACCGCAGACCTTTGCGCTCAAACTTAAGTTCAGTTTTCATGACACCCTGAAGTTACAGCTCCACAACAGGTTCTGTCTTCATCAAGCAAATCACTCGCTCAAAAATCACCACCACCATCATCATCAAACACTGGCTACAAGGCTCAAACCAGCACTACTCCAAAATACACATTTTAAAAAATCCACAGCATAACATGACCTAAATTTGCAGCTCTTCAACTGCTCACAAGAACACCAACTATGCCTACACACACTCACAAAGTGCAGCCGGTCCACAGGAATCAGTCATCCACATCTGATCTCGCTGAGTGTGTTTTGCAAGCGGTCCAGCAGGGACTGATGATGGAAAACACTGGCAGGAGTTTCCATCTGTGCCCTGCTCACATATTTCTATCACGGCAACTCAGACCTGTCGTGGAGGAGGCATGAAGCTGTCCTGCATATGGCTCAGCAATGCTTATTTGGCACTGACTGAAAGACTATCAAAAACCTGTCATACTAAAAGCTGGAATTAGATGCATCGTCAGATTCTTGTATTGCTTGTGTTTTGATCATTTTGGTATCCATATTTGTGCTGAAACCATCAATCGATTAGACAGTCGGTAGAAAAAAGCAACAACAATTTTGATAATTGATTAAAACTACTAAACTAATAACTTGTTGAGGAAAAAAGCAAATGCTATCTTCAGCTTCTCGAAATGTGATGACACGGTGATTTCCTCTGCTTTATATCATTGTAAATCTTTACATCTTTGTTTATTGCTTGCAAAAAAAAGCTCACTCACTCTCTTGGAGGAAGACCAAAGTTCCTTAATTGGATGAAAGAACTCTCCATACCTGATTCCTTATATTTTTTTTAAAAAAGGCACAGTTGTCTGAACTATGTGAACTTCTTTTACTATGTGATTGTTATGTTTAACTAATTATCCATGAATTTGACATTGTTATACAAATAATTTTAAAAAATAACGTTAACATGACTTTAGATTTCCCCCCCCCACTTTATTATAACTGTTTTGTTATTGTTTTGAAATGTCAAATAAGGGAAGACCCATTTTCAATGTTGGGCTATCCCTCACCTTGAATATGAAAACATTTACAAGTTATTTGAAAATATTAATAAAGATGTTGTTGGGGTGGGCGGTGGGGGGAGACTATTGAAAATGTCACTTTTGTTTTTCAAAAATTGTGACGAGCACTTTTCTTTTAGTTTTTAAACTAAACAAATTAGAGATCCTTCATAAAAACAAGTGGCAGATAATGTCACATATGGAAACTAGTATCCAAAAAATTCAAACGATGCCTAGTCCTGGGGGACACATGGACCGATCCAGAAGGACCTCCTTGCCATAGATTTGTACAAAAAGACAGGCCTGTTTTAGAAGCAACAACTGTATTAAAGAAACAACAAAAGAGAACAATGTCCTGCAGCAGTTGTCAACCACTTAAGACCCATTTAACAGATACATTTAAAACAGCCTGATCAGGACCATCTGAGCCTAAATGTCCTGGCTCAAATTCTGGTCAGCAGAAACGTTACCTGTCAGGTCTTCTTCCTGTGTGTCAGCTGGTAGTTTGTTACAGGACAAAGTTCAATGTTCGGCCTCTATCTCAGCCTGACTCAGCTACTCCTGTGAGAAAATGGATCCTGCCTTTCCATACTTCATTTTCTCTTCTAGTTTCAGGCCAAGCAGCTGATTCCTCGCTACTTTTCCACAGCGTGAGTGAAGTCATCCCATAACACAAACTTTCTTTCTTTCTACTCTTTGCTCCTCCCCTCCTCTGAGCAAGATTTTCTTCCTTTAACTTAATGTAGCTCCGCCCCTCCTGGCACTCACTGTGAGGAAACAAACCCTCCTTCCTGCTGCAGCGATCACCCCTTCACTGCCTTTATGGTCTGTGTGAGGCTAAAGGTGTGCTGGATAACTAACCTGCCATTGCATGAGTGGGCTGAGTCATCATTTTTTTAAGTCTATCAATTCACAAGTTGACATTTAAAAGCTCCACTCACCTGGGAGGGAGCAATGGTTCTGAAAATACAATGTCCTCCTTAACCACTTGCCCATAAGTATGTATGAGAGCGTGGCTGTTTTAAGGAAATATGGCAGATGATAGACCGATAAGGGAAACAATGGGTATGCTATCGTCATGAACAAAACAACAACTGGAGATAAACACTGGTGGTTAAACTTGAAACATTCTGTAGATGTTACATCTACAGGTCTAACTTCATTATTTCAGAGTCATTTTCATCTAATAGAAATACTTTTTATAAGTCACATGCTCCCTGTACAGAAATAAAGTGCGAGGCATATTAAATAGAGATTTATTTAATAAATTTAGAGCTTTAATTTAAAACTTTGCTCCAACTTATGAACTGGTTGTGTGTTGTTGTCCTCACTGTCCTCTCGGTGTGTCACCAAGTGAATAATAACATGAAAGAATGACTGCACACTGAATCACACAGAGGCAGAAAGCTGCTGCTGCACGTTTCTGGCCACGCCCTAACCAGTGATGTCAAAGCAGGTGTTTTGCATTAAATGGAAAACACAATAACATGGGTTCACACACTATTTTTTTTTCCAATCTATCACCCACTATTTTACATAACATAAAATGGAAGTGGCTACAGGGAGCTCAGACTGCAGCGATTTAAAAAGACACTGCATCCACATGTTTTCTTTTTTTTTTTTTTTACAGGCAGATTACAGTAACATTTCATAAAAGAAATATAACACTGAAAAAAGGACACAGATTTTCTCAAATGTATAAATACAGGTGCTTTGCTCACACACAAAGGGCAACTGTGTAAAGCTGTATCTGGCGAACGCTTCAGAAGAGCAACAGAAACATTCTTCAGCTATTAATAAATCTGTCTGATTTAGGATTTAGCTTCACATCACTCACTCTCCAGCTGCACGTTATAGAGACAGAACTGCCTGGACTCAAATACAATAAGTTAGGCTGTCCTCGATTTAAGAAAATGTCCATTTATGCTGGAAAAGGTTATATGTGGATTGGTGACGGTACACCAGAGATTTTCCAGCCTTTATAAAGTCTGGTCTTTTTTTTTTTTTTTTTTTATGAGAGCGGGAAACTTGATCTAAGATTGCATTATAGCGAATGCAGGGTAAGTTAACTTTTGGCTCAATGGATAATGTGAGTGCGAAATGCATGAAATAAGTGAAATGTCATGGTTTGTTTGTCTAACATGCTAGCAGCTCTCAGCATTACCTCCTCTTGTAAAAACTCTACACGTTGTTCTGCTGCTGTATGCGTCGTGTGTCTGCAGACCATTTTCGCTCATTGCTCATTATAACACGTTACATAGTTTAGTCACCCAACATTATATTTTGTTCATTCAAAATCCGCCAGTCGTCAAATTGGTTTTAAGTGTTCCGACAAAAGTAATGCTGTAGACTCCTACTTAAGACTCCTCTGTATTGTATATGTCAATCATTGGGCTCATTGCCAGTTACTGTAACTGTCTATATAAGACACATTTGTATTTTATGTAAAATGTGCACGGTGTCATATGAAATATAAGACATATATAATTTATAACTTTTATAACTATTATTTAACAGCTTTGATGTTAATGCACATTTGATATGTTTTTTGTTTGTTTACATAAGGTATTGGCTGTTAGTCTAAGCTGCAGTAAGCGGCCAGTCTTCATCGACCAGTTCACTGCATGTGTGACCATTCTTCCTGTCAACACTAAACGTTTGCATACCTGATCTGCCAAATTTATAATTGTTCTTGTTGCATACAACTCTGCCCTGATCATGTCGATTTGCTTATGTTCTTAAAGCAGCTATAATACATAGTTTTATAACAACAATGTACCAAACGACATTATGAACATTTTGTAACAATGTGAAAGAACTCACAGTGATGAACCTACAGATTATTGCTACCTGATTCTGCAGTCCCGCTCGGTTTCACTGAGCTTTATAGTTTCAGATCATTGTTTAGCTGTCAATAACTTTACTGTTTGGGTTCATTTTCACAGCATCATTTTCAAACAAAAAACATTAAAAACCCACTGCCCACACTACCTGTTCAGAACCAAACAGCAAACAGACACATTTAATGACTAGCTGGTGAACACGAAGAGTCAATGAGCAGCTTAAGAGCCAGATAATTTCCCTCAGGACTTGGCAGAGACCAATAATAGAGTTACGCTGGTTTCTGAAATATGTAAAATGGTCAACGTTTTGCAAATCAACTCGTTCGTTTGCCAACACAGACAGCAGGAGCAGAACAGACCCAGAACTCTTTAGTTCAGTCAGTGTATTCATGCAGGTTAGGATGCTCATCTGTGTTTTCCAGACTGAAAGCTGGACAGCGGGGCAGCAGATGGCACTGCCCACCATGGCAACGTGCCCGGGGATCACACACACAGATTCAACATGATACCTACAGTAGCCAATTACAAACTCACGCACACACATGCACAGGTGGGACTCCCAGTACAGTAGGAAGTTCCGTGCTGGGTTGGCTGCTGGTCTGCTACGGCCCATTTAACTGAACACACACGCTTATTTGTGATACTAATTTGTGAGTATTCATCATTGTCAAATCACCAGCATGAATTAAAGGAGACCTATTATGCTTTTTCACATTTTATGAATTATCTACAATGTTATAATGTTGGATGTTCATGTTAAACATGACCAAACTTTCAAAAAATGGGGTTAAAGCATTTATAAGAAATCACGGTGAGCAAAAACCTCAGGTTACCTCCTGTTCTGAACGCTCTGTTTTGAAATGCTTTTTCTACAACAGCTTCAGGTCTTGTCCAATCAGAAGACAGTGGGCTTTGAGAGGGAGGGTCTTGAAGAGACAGCAGCATCTACAGCTTGTTCAGACAGAGGCAATGGCGGTAGCAGTCCTGTGTTCTTGCACAGACTTCAATCGGTACCAAAAAACTTGGTAGACTTAATTTACATTACAAGTCGCGGTGGATATTTTATGCATGGACCAGGTAAAGCAGCAGTGAACACACAGGGTGCAGATGTCGGTTTCAGTTGTTTGATAGGCTACGCTATTAATAAGCCGACGGCAGCTCACCTGCTGCTGTGATAACAGACCGCGGGTGGAAAGAAAATAGACAAGTTCTCAGTGTTTTAGGTGACTTTACAACATACTGTTGATGGAGAAAATGGAGCAGACGGGGGCAAGCCGGGGTGTTTACCTGAGGTGTCGGCATGTGTGAGTGTGTCTGAGTGTGGGGAGAAGAGAATATACATAAAACAATAATGGTCATCATTGTGAACATTTGAGATTTTTTTTGCTGGGGGGCGGGGGTTATACAATCACGGTGCCGGCGCAACATCGTGATGCCTGTCAGCCATCACCCAACCCTAATCGCAAAGTTCAAAGCATGAACACACACAAACACTAATTCCTTGGCAGCTTGTTATCAAAATGGCTGTCCTCATCAACAACTAGACTGACACTAATCAAATCACTATGCAAGCATAAATTTGGTGTGTGCAATGTGTCTGAAAGCAGCCAGCCAGTAACAGGATTATTTTTAATTAGCAGAGAACAAAAAAATACCACCACTAACTGGTTAATTCAGTCTAATTATAATGTTGCATCAACAAATCACAATCTTAAATTAAAGAGGTCGAACCATGGAGAAAGTTTACCACACAATCTGTAAGTGATCAATACAATAAATTCATGTGTTAATCAGTGAGAATACTTACTCGCTTCGTCGGCGTGCCTCCAACCCATCAGGTAGGAAGAGTTTGATTGTTGACACGATACAGCCATGGGTGACTGGAAAAACAGACAACCACCATGTCAGTGTAAAAAACCTTAGTCCTCCTTACCAGAGTGAACACGTCGGGAGAAATTTGGAGTTCTCCAATAAAGTTGTCTTAAGTAAACAAAGAGAGTGTGGAGAGAAGTCCTGAGTCCTATGGAAAAGGTTTGTTAACTGCAGATTCCATTACACCGTTCAGACTGACACACAGACGCGTACCATACGAGATTTGTCCCAGATTGTTGTCATATTAAGGTAAGGGTGCAAAACCTAAACAGCTGATCTCACACAAGGTTCACTAGTTTATCTTGGTGTCTCAGACAGCCCTCCAAAAAACGTATAAAAATGAGTATAAAAACATCTCGAACTAGACAACCCACCATGAATGGAATAAGCAAAAACTCCATGTGGACTTCATTTATTTCCATACAGTATGAAACCCATACGCTATCTTTACAAACTTGCTTGAGTTGTGCAGTTTAATATGATTCTTTGTAATTCTCTCCAATGCAGGTTGAATGCACTTTGGGTCTACATAATGAAAGGGATATTAGTGGAGCTGAAAATTTGACCTTAATATCTGCTCTGCAGTGTGTTCATGAAAAGTATGTAGTCCATGACCTAAGCAAAACGAGCCCTAAGGTACCCTTTGAGGGTTAGTCAAGTGTAATTATTGTATGCGTACATTATCAACTCCAGGGCTGCTTGTGGAAGGAAAAACCTTTCTCTGTTCTTCCCTTCTCTCCCAATAACCACCTTTCTTTCTCTCTATTCCGCATCTCTCTCAGCATAGCACTACATTTGTCCATTACAACAATTTTTGTGCGCAGGCTATATATATTCCTTAAGTATATGTACCTTTGCGTGTGTTCTCAGTGACGTCGACGCCAAACTGAATGATGTCGCCGGAGAGAACCTCGCAGGGCGGACTCTCCTCCGAGCCGCGACTCAACCTCTGGCTGTTGATGAACGTCCCGTTGCTGCTTTTAGTGTCCTGCAGATAGAACTGACACACACAAACACAGCAGGTGAGAACCATGCGAAGAAAATCGATAAAACAATGTCAAAAAAGCAGCAGAAATGAACATGACTATTATATTGGTTGAAATGAAGTAGACTTGAATTAAAATCATTAAGGACATTGACAGAAGGGAGAGAAAAAAATATATGACACAGGACGACAGTAAACATTCAGCTGTGGGACATAATGAAATTCCACAATTGATTGGGATTGACATGACACACTCAATAAGACAATTTTCTACTAATCAATTTTTATAGGTCCAGTGTGTAATATTTAGGAGGATCTATTGACAAAAATGCAATATAATCTACATAAATATGTTTTCAGAGGTGTATAAAGACCTTATAAAATGAACCGCAAGCCCTTTTACATGGGAGTCACCATGCTGCACTGCCATGTAGCCCAAATGGAAAAACAGCTACAGAGCGCATATCATCACTATGTTGAATACTTATGAAGAAGAAGAAGAACAACAACAAGTAGTAACATTAGTAGCAGTAGTAAGAGTAGTCGTGTACAACTTCACTACTCTGAAATGGGACCCCCGGGGAGCATGTGAACGCACCGTGAGCTGCTGGTTGCAATTCAAAACCCTCACCACTAGATGCCACTTAAACTTACACACTTTTAACCTTTAAGGGTTTATGCAGGTGAAATGGTCGGCTACAGTCACTTGTTAAATTTTGGAAGAATCTGAACCCCCCTATTAGCATTACACACAAACTACAGCTGAGGCTGGAATGTTAATAGTTTTGCAAGTAGTTGATCATAAACCAAAGTATAAACAAATGTACATTTTGACTGGATAATGGACGGACAGTCAGGAAATTGCCGGCTTTACAATCATGGAAGTTACGGTGCGGCCATCACTAAAAATACGGCAAGGGAAATTCCTCCTTATTGTACTAAACACAATACATGTACATCAGTGTTTATCCCCGAACCCTGGCCTTTTTCAAAAGACTTTACACTGAGATGACATTCAAAAAAGCTTGTCTAAGCTCTGGGAAAGTTTATAAAATCTAAAATGTTAATGGTCTAAAGGGGAGTTATAGTAGACCTTGTCTGTCAGTCAAGTTTCTTGTAAACAAGATATCCTGTTATCCTGTCAAAACAATAACTGCAGTCTGAAGAAAATGTTTTCTTGACTGCATGTTTTTGTTGTTGTTGCTGTTCTGCAATTTGCCACCAGGACAAACTGACAGCATTAATAACTTACTATCCAGCTTCATTAATAGATTTATCCATGGATGCACAATAGATAAAGCGGTTATTAGAATTTGTTGGTTCAGATGATTTAATATATTTGTTCCTCCATTCACAATGAATTCATCACTACTCTCCTCTCGTCAGTCAGCCTTTAATCCTGAGGCTCTACTGTTAATATATAATGATACGGACATTACAGCAACCTTTCACATCATTTAAAAGCACTAAGACGCAGTCAAAAAGCCCAAATTCACAAGGACAACAGCCACGACAGTAAATAAACAAGCAGCAGCAACAACTCTATTTCATTCACATATTGTGAAGAACACACACATATGTTGACATATTATTAAAGTGCAAACACACTCACACAGATGAAAATGAACGCACACATATCCGGCAAAAAAACTGCACATGTACAGACAAACACAAAGATAACATTCAAACACAAACCTAACATACAAATGTAAACCTGAGGCAAGAACACACACACTAAGGTTCGAAATTACACTATACAGAGACACACACACAAAGTTAGCGATCTGTTCTGGATGCTTGAGGCCTGCCTGCCTGCCTGCCTGCCTGTCTGCCTGTCGTTCCCCGAGTTTCATTCATCAGCTCTCCGTAATGACTGAAAACCACTGTCGATCTACCAGAGAGAGAGAGAAAGACAGAGACCGACTGAACACTGAAGACAGGAAGGAGGGACTGACGGAAGAAAAAGCAACAAGAGAGGGAGAGGATGCCGAGACGGACTGGTGGATTTCGCTGTTTACCCGACTGCAGTGTGCTACCAATTCACAGATCATGATAGCTACACACACACACACACACACACACAGTTACCTCCTGTCCCCATGGTAACCTGAAGACAGGGAAGGAGGGACCTAACTATAGAGCATTTCACCCAGCAACAACGCACACACACACTATGCGTCACATACCTCACATATGGCTCTCACACACCCACACACACACACACACACACACACACCAGCGCACAGTATGTCATTCTCACACATATAAAGAAAACATGACATCATCAACCTGTGCGCAGCAGATCACTGGTTTAGTAGAGGTCATATTATGCTTTGACTTTTACCCTTTCCTTTATTGTGTTATATGTCTTTTTGGGGCATGTAATATGTTTGCGAAGTAAAACAGCCACAGAAACACTGCTCCTGAACTGCCTGAAAAAAAACTCGATTGTAGACCAGCCTTTACTTCCGTAAACTAACTGTGACACTATGTAACACGGGGCATAATGCTCGCTGGTGGAGAAACACACTAAGCTGCAACACACACAGTGGAAAGACATGTTGACATTTGCTTGTTTCACAGCATTATTAGCAACATGTCACACAGCCAAGAAGTAATAATCAAGTGACGACAAAAATAAAATGTAGGGATGCAGCAAAAGGAAAATTCTTGCAGAAGCCGAAAAAAACTGGCCTAATACCTGAACACTGAAAAAGCACAGTCACATTTTTTTCCAATTATTTTGCCTTTTTTTTTTAAAAATTGCATGAATTTAATAGTTATAATGTGCTTTTCACTTAGTGTTTCCCACAGGATTTGGAGACTATGTTGGGTGGGTCCGAGGTCTGAGAGGGTCCAGTAAAGTAAATTACATGTGGCCATTTAGTTTTAATGTTGCATGTGGTTCTTGTATCGCATAACATGAAGACTTCACAGCCTCTCTTCAGGTAGGATTCCCATACTGCAACATTCGTCTTTGTAACGAGAAAATGACATGATATGCCAGTCAACTCGCACTGGTCTAGTGTCAGTAGTTTTACCATAAAGGCTTGAATACGTGTGCACTCCAAATTTAAGTGCGACTAGCTAAATCGCCTTCTCACAAACAAGTGACAAACACTCCAAGCGGGTCAGACCTTTTGTTGCCTTTTCTAAGAAGTCAGCCACAGATGGAGTGGATGTGCCAGGAGAAATTCAGCAGTACAGTGTCTGCCAACTGTGATTTTTGCGTCTTTTTGCGACAATTTAAAATGCTTCCACACTGCCGACATGTCATAATAATTGTTCAGTAAAATTTATTCTGCCTTTTGATGTATTACGCCGAACTCCAAAAGTGCTTTTTTGGCCGACTAATTTTGGTGGTCGAATATTTTATAGACCACACAACTAGTCGATTAGTTAGATTGGTTAGATTAATCAGCAATTAAAACAGTTAGGTGCTGCCCCTTAGAAGGTGCTGCCCCTTAGAAGGTACTGTTAGGCCATTCACAATTGCATTTACATGCGAAGGATAGCACAAATGTATAATAAATTTAAATACAACAAGCACAGTCCTTTCAAATAGTGACACTAACTGGTAGATGGTAAATTGTGAAATGTGCTGTCTGATAAGACATGTGGCCAACATTTAGCAAGCAGCTGATCAGCAGAACTGTGAGAACTCAACTTTTTCACGTGCTACAGAAACTACCTGCCCATCTCTTCATTTCCCAAAGTTAAATTCAGTCGACAGGCAAACTAGGCCTTCAGAGGAGTTCCCAGTATCTTTCTGTTGGCTACAGGTTGACAGTTTGATCTCCTAAACTAATAAAAATGCAAGAAGTGCTTTCATTTCCACATATGAACTGCGGCTTTATGCTGAATCACAGTTGCTTCATTTCCTCATTTGTCAGAGTTAGTAGGTCTGGCTCAAAATACAATTTGATGCGACATCATCAATCAGAAGCCAGTCATTTTTTCACTCTGCATTAATCCCAGCTGACTTACTATGAAGCACCGGTCACGCTGGCAGTTCACCAGCAGTTCAGACCGTCAAAATGTTCAGGTGACAAAACACATAACTGGCTGACTGCTAACTTAAAAGAAAAAATGACAGATTGATTAGTTAACAGGTGTTTGAGTCACTTGTAACTGAGTTCACAGACTAGCTGTCAAAATGCTTGTTGAGTTTCATTCTAACGGTCTGATGGTTTATCTCATCTTTCCTTGTGAAACAAAGACAATAAAAGCAGATCACAGAGAACTTCACTGATTGGTTGACTTACTGACACACTAAAGCCTAGTTCACTTGATTTGCTCCTCGATGAGCTTGGCGACTATGACCGGGGATAAATCAGCGGTCGCCATTCTTTATGTGTGAACTACACAACGACGCATCAAAACGGCTCCCCGACACATTTCTGAAAAATCACTGACATCTGCTAGATATCTGGAAGAGTCGACCGAGTCGACATCCACATCCAGCCAATGAGAGCAGGCAGCTCTGCCAGCTTTTTCACCGCAAAACACTTTTTGTTCACCTCCAGCTCTCTCTGTAGCTCAGACAATCCCTGCTACCTGAGTGTGCTAACCCATTATTTCACACAGATTTGTCTTTATAATTGGTATCTCTAAAATAACAAACAACAGCTGTTACGTGTGTAGGTTCGCGTCATTTCACGTTTTACATAGGGGTGGGAGAATTCATCGATTCTTCGATGCATCGCGATTCGGACGTGGAAGATTATTAATCGATGCACAAATGTCTAAAAATCGATTATTTAAATGTTAATTGATAACGTAATGTTGACGGAACGCAAAAGGCGGAACTCGCGGAAACGCAGC
>JAPMOB010230740.1:0-21722 GCA_029875015.1 Lepomis gibbosus
GTAGCTATATAATAATAGCTAATAGTAGTAGCTATATAATAATAGCTAATAGTAGTAGCTATATAATAATAGCTAATAGTTTGAATGATGGCCAGAGTCGTTAAAAAGAAAGAAATAAAACACAAACTTAGTCACACAGTCACACTCACCTCATGCGGCAGATGAAGGACCGTCGGGAACCCATGCACATCCTCATGGAAGACTGCTGTCCCTCCTTCTTCACTGTTCCAGTCTTCAGGTCCAGAATTCGTCCTGTTAACATACAAACAGCAGATCAAATTAAATTAGGGCAACACAAGTGCACAGATAAAATCAGTAACGAACTGAACAAGAACAGAACAGAACAGAAGAAATTAACAAACCGGAAGGAGGAGTAAATGGTTCTTTATGTGTTTTTCTGGGCTGTGAGAAATAAAAGACTTAAGCAAACATACCTAGTCAGTGTATTATCAAAGCTCAGCAGTTGTGGTTTTCAATATTAAATCAGGAACAAGGGAAGGAAATGATGCTTTGCTGTTCCTTTTTTTCCTGTTCCCTGTTTGTTCTATGTCCAAGCTGGCCAATTGTTTGCATTTTCAGATTGTCTGATCTTCCCTATGTGAGACTCAGTGCTCACTAGGATAAGGGTATTAGAAATCTGAGATCAACTTATTTAAATGTGACAGACAGATGATGTCATTTGCATCAGTGGTAGCTCTGGGTAGCCTTGGTTCCATATTAATATTAACAACACTACATAATGAATAGCTAAGTGTTAGTTTGGGTACTTTTTATAATCAGAAGTGGAGCAAATGTATAGTGATAACTTCTCTCACAGCTCAGTGGGACACTGCAGTCGGTAGGAAGACTATCTTTTGCTGTTTTGATTATATATACAAGGACTGTTTTAACTGGAAGTGAATTTAGGACTAGTAAAACAAAATAATTTGGCTAAGATCTTTTCTTTTAGTTTAAAAATAACTTGCGTGTTAGCCGTTGGTTGTGACTATTGTTTGGTTGATATTTATGCTTTTGGTTAACAAAGAATGAAATCACCCTGTGGCCATACTACAAGGAAAGTCACTGTAGAACACAGCCACATTTTAATTGCCACACATCCCCCATGCCCAAATATTTCAGTGTCATCAACTTAATGTGGGCATCAAAGTTTAAATGTCCCAAGACAAAGTTCCATTTTCCCATACCAATCAGAATAACTTCAAGGTAATGTGTTGCTTCACATAGCTGCATGAAATCCTTCATATCAGAAGTGGTGTTTTAATGTTCTTGTGGGCCTGATTTATCAGACTGCTGTTTGTGTGAGCGAAGCGCCCATTCACTTCCTCAACCAATCTACTTGCATTGGGACAGAGATGAAAATAGAGACATTCCTGTAAAGGCCCAGAGAGACAGCTGATCACTGGAGCTGCCAGAAGAAAGCTATTCCAACAACCCTGAGGTCTTAACAACACAGGGGGACAGACTCTTTGTGACCACTATACCAACACAAATATGACAAAAACAAACTGTGTAATTCTCAAAAGCATCCTGCACCCCCAACCGCACTGCCAAGCAAATATTTGCATATATGTAAATTAAGTAATATACATATATTTGCGCAAAATGTGCGGAGACAGTGGGTACACACTGCACCAGTGCAGCAGAGAACAGAGTAAACAGCTCTTCATGCACGCAGATGCAAACACTTACAGGGGTTGACAGTGAAACTTAGGATGAATAATTCTTGATCATTTTGTAACTGGCACTTCTTGTGAATTCACAGTCAAACTCTCTCATTTCACCTAGCGACAAGGACCCCTGAGAGCCCTTGTGTTCTTTGATCACATGATTCAAGTGGTTTGGCGTAGGAGAAGGGCTTATATTAAGGTTCAGTTCAGTTGTACAGGATGAAGACGAAAGGAAGATCAGACCCAACAGCTTGGCTTTGTTACTATGACCTGCATAATTAGCCTCCATCGTCATTACAACAGGACTGATCCTTTCCAGATGCAAAAGGAATTCTCTGTATCTGAATCGCTGACCGGAACTTCACACGCAAACACGCAAACATGATGATGTGTCAGATCAAAGACAGAAGGCTGCTGACCATGGTAAGCACTCAACAGACCATTTGTATATTTTAAGAATTAACTTCTTTCTGTCTATGAACACATTAAAGAAACATTTTTAGTTTTAACAGAGCATTTTGCCCCCTGCTTCCAGACTTTTTGCTAAGTTAGGCTAAATACGTCCTTACCGTCTGAGGAACGTGCTTTAAAACCTTGCTGAAGGTGGACAGACGGAGGTGCTAATCCACCAAAATAATGCTGAATTTTAAACTGTTTTGACACTAATTTTTCACAGTAACAATACTTGTGATCACTTCACATGGCACTGCAGTGCCCACATAGCCCCACCTCCTCTCACTCACAATACCGTCTTCTCGTCACTATTCCCATTCGCTCCGGCTGAATATCTCAGGCTTTTGAACGAGTGCATTTCCTAGTACTTCTGGAATAATATTGTCTTCATTATTACAGAAAAAAAGTAGTACTTACTTTTAATGCCTACTACAGCTGTTTTCTGCTGCTAGCCTAAGAAAAGTCTTACCTCGATTTGGCAAACATCTGTTGACTATTCAACGTAAATCTATTTACCAACCTGAAACCTCCAACCTGAATGTTCTTCTACACCTGCCGGTGTTCCAGGGAAGAAATTTGCATTCAGAATAAACAAACGTGGAAGAGAATGAAGTTAACTCATAATTGCATAATACTAAAACAGGAGGACTCAGACCATGCAAGCTAAAATAAGGAGCTCATGGCTGGAGCCAATCCCAGCTAACATCGGGGGAAAGGCAGGGTATACCCTGGACAGGTCGTCAATCCATCGCAGGGCCACACATAGACAAACAACCAGACAGACTCACACCTAAAGACAATTTAGAGACAACAATCCTAGCCTACTTGTGTTTGGACGGTGGGAGGAAGCCGAAGCACCCTAAGAGAACCCAGGCAGACACGGGGAGAACATGCAAACTCCACACAGAAAGGCCGGGGCAACCAGGGTTTGAACCCGCAAACTTTTTTGCTGTGAGGTGACGTGACGTGGCTATTTTGAGTCATAAAATATTATAAGAAATTATCGAGTACTAGCTAAGGCAATGCATAGATCACCCCACTATTAATGTCGCCGAAAAAAATTCTAAAACAGTAAGTGGATCACTTGTTATTCCCACAGGGAACTACAGACAGCAACAACTGTGTGCAGGATCATTGGCCGATTATGGTTGTTCTGTCCTTCAACGTCTGGAAAAACATGCAGTCCTGCAACAAGCACACAACAAAGTTCAAACAGTGAGCAGCTGAAGAAGGAGAAATCATCTCCAAAACATACTGCTTTAGTTCCACTGAATGAAACTTAACTCTGAGAAATGCTCAGACTTCAAAGGCCATGTATGTGTGCACATTCGTGTGTATTTACATCTCTCACAGCTCCACATGGAGATTACTGTATTATGTGGATTACATGGCACTGCTGGGTGTTCAGTGTGGTGCACAGGACCTCTGGAGTCAATTGGAAAGACTGACAAAACAAATCCAAACTCTGAGGCTCCATGGAGAGGAAGAGATTTAACAAGACAATGTTGCCTTCTAGTGGGCACCATGAATATCTCTGATATTTATTTTTCTCAGAACTGTTATATAATTATTAAATTAAAAATTAAACCGATTAAATAATTAAATTAAATAATTAAACGAATTATTAATAAAAACTGAAAAACAGGAAACTGTTTTGAGCAGAGTGACGGTACTTTCTCTACCTGTCATGGAGTTTTCTGAAGTGCTGAGCTGCTCCCTTAGCTTGTCCACATCGTCAGGGTGGACCTGTTCATACAGAGTGCTGCCAAACCACTCTGACTGGGGATGGTTTAGAACCGGCGTCACCGAGTCCGACACATAGATCACCCGACCCGTTTCTGCAGCAACCACAAACAGGAAGCCATCCGCCGCCTCCAGGATCAGATGCTTCAGTTCCTACAGTGAGCAAAAAGGTACACAAATACTCAGACCGAACCCCCCACACGTATGCTGCATTACATTCACTAATTAGCCAAAATTGGCCACAACACAGATAATGCTGAACGAGCATTGTACCTTCATTATCTTCAACTCAAAACCAGAGTATCTTAAAATAAGACAGCTGCCTTGTTAAATGACAAAACAGGCTGTGTATCATTTGACAATTACACACTGGCTTTGGCCTTCCATTGTCAATGTATATAATCATGACAAATGAGGACATGATTTGTCACAGGCTGTGTCTTAAACTACTCTCTAGATTAGTAGGTAGCAATATACACAGGGAGTCATTCCCAACATCTCCCAATGTCAAAATACTTCCAGTTAGAGAGAACGACAATTGGGCCAATTTTCACGTCATATCTCACACGCGGCAACAGGCCTGTATCAGAATCAGAATCAGCTTTATTTGCCAGGTATGTGTACACATACGAGAAATTTGACTCTGGATTGTACAATGCTCACAATGTGCTTACTCATACAATAACACAATAAGGTAATAAAATCAAACACAGACTACAGTATAGAGAACACTTATATACACACTATGAACAAAACAGACGGATTGAGACAATAGTGCAATGAACAGAGTGCAAAGGATGCAGGAGTAAATTATTATTACCAATATTGTTATTATTATGTAAAATGTCAGAGGTGGCTGTGATATACAGGTGCCCATACACATACAAGCATCTGTGTACACAGTGTGATGAGTGCAAAGAATGCTGGAGTAAATAAGTTTTATGTGCAGGTGTTATGTACATGAGGTAGGTGGATTTGGTATACAGTATATACAATATAACAGTATGAACAGCTCTGAAATAGAGAATGATGAATAAATAATAAGTGGTAACCAGTAAACAGGTGGCTAAACAGAGAGAGTTACTGGGTTATTGCACAGGAATGGTTCCCGACTTGTGTGTCAAAGTCAGCTGTTCATCAGAGTGAGGGCTTGTGGGAAGAAACTGTTCCTGAGTCTGTTGGTTTTGGCGTACAGTGCTCTGTAGCGCCTACCAGAGGAGAGAAGCTGGAACAGGTTGTGAATTAAGCTTCTCCGTTATATGTTTTAGACATCTATCAATTACGATAAACTAGGATATAATGGAGGTGGTAAAACAAAGATAGAAATGATTTATAACCTAATACACTGACACATATGACAGTCTGCTCGTTAGCACACCCACATCTTTCACAAGTTTTTCCGGGAGTATTGCACTAATATGCCAGCTCACTGCGCTGTATATAAGTTACTAGGCTGGAAAAGGGGAGTCAGATCTGATCCACCTCTGAGCCGGCAACGTTGGTAGTAAGAGAGAGGGACAGATGTCTGTGTGAACCCTCACAGCCAAGATGCCAGAGTTGCACATAGTTGTCTTTTTCTACAACGCTGGTTCCGTAAAGCAAGATCACTATGTGAAAGCACACAGGGTTGCGAAATTATGGCAAACCTTTGATCAGTATGAATGAGCAAATGCAGCATAACAGCAGATATTCTCTCCTCAGCTATTATGGGATTATTGTTTGAAATCAGCTGGGCTTCTGGCTTTAGCATTAGGAGGCTGTCTTGTTATTTCATTTTGAATTGATCATGATGTTCTATGGTGAGGCCTTGATTTTTCGTGCATATCCTAGGTGTAAGGTAAGACAACTTGCATGTTTTTTTATCATTTTATAATTTCTGTAGATTACAGGCTATAGCCCGTTTTTCTGCATGCCTTGCGAGCAGCAGCAGCAGCAGCCTGCCTCAGCCTGTCAAAAACACCTTTTCACCAGTGATAATAACTCTTTTATCTAACATTGTGATCTGCTTGAAGTGCTTTACTATCTATGGATTTTATTGTATACAAGTCAAGTCATCAACTCACTGCTGGCCGCTTGGTCGTCACTCTAAAAAACAAAAACTTTACTTCAAACAAAAAAAGGCTCTCTAAATAAACTTAATAAATAAACAAAACAAATAATACCTCTGCCATTAAAACAAAACTGACACGTTTTATTGGCTGCAACAGTAAGCTGTGTTATGGAGAAGAGGAAAAAAACATGGTCACCAGTTGGGCTCGGGCTGAGAATTCTGATAAGCTACTGGACACGGGCCAGGCTAGGGCCTGAGCATCTCAGGCCAGGGCCAGGCTAGGGGCTTGATTGAGGGCGCTACTTCCAGCTTCTTGGAAAACTTCCCAGGACACACGGTAAGAAGCAGTGAGTGTGTGAATCAACAGTTTTATCAGAATATACGACAACTTGAATAACTGAACACAAGGAAGATCTTCTTTTATCTCCCTAAAAGTAAAGAAGGTCTGCCATTCAGAGACGGGTCCCCACGACAGAGGTGCCAGCTTGGGCACACAGAGACATTTTAAGTGGCACGTGAGAACAAACTCAATCCTACAATATTGACGTATGCCACTACTTTGTTTAATATTAGGCTACATTAAGGTAGTGAAAAAACAGAAGACTGTTGTGGCATTGTCATATATGAATAGTGAAAAAAGGTTATGAATGTATGAGAAATAAAGATGTTTAGCTAAGTAAGTGTATTTTATTATCATTGATGCACTGATCTACCAAAATCTATTTGAATTAGAATATTTTAAATGCTTATCACGGCAAATATTGATATGTGATTCATTTCGACTAATTTTATTAAGTAATTACAAAACTAAAAAACAAGTTACAAAACTTGTAATTAATTACAATTTTTAATCACTTGACAGCGCTGTTTATTATAAGTCTATTATTATTATTATTATTATTATTATTATTAACAAGGCCAAACTTCAATTAAAATCTGACTAACAGTGCTTAAATGAAAAATAAATGAAGTGCATTAACAAATGCTGCTGGCACACTGGATGTCATCATCTTTGTATATTGGCACTCACCATGCCGACCCCTGGTATAAATATATCTGAAACATAGAGCAGCTGGAGAGAAGACTTATCCATTGAGCATATTGTGAAAGGTTTAACCCACTAGTTTGGATTATCTTTGTTGTTGTATCTTGGTATCAAAACCCTGGCTCTCCAGATAGCCTTTCAAACTGAGTGTTTCGACAATTATTTTGTGAAAATCAATTTGTAGAAACATTTTTTTACTTGAATATAAAAGCATTTCAAAGTGTTAAAGTGTGTGCTCTGGGTCTCTACAGGACAGTACCTGTTCAGTGAGAAAGGAGGGCTTATAGGCCCCATCAGTGGATGTGTTGCCAGTGCCCCTCATGGACTTCATATGGGAGACAGCCATACGCAAAATGGTCAGCTTATCGGGTTTTCGGGCCAGGGCGCTGCAGGTGGGGACCATGTCTGACAGCTCAGTGATGTACTGGGTCATTTTGTTGCGCCGGCGTCGCTCAATCTCACTGTGGTTCTCTCTAAAACAGAGAGAAATGCAGTTAGACACTTGGGGATGTTACAGACCAGGAACCACTTGCCTGCCTTGCTTGAACAAATTATCAACAGCTATGATGAATCACTATTTCTCTCCCTCTCCAGTCTTCTGACTATGGTTTACCACAGGTTTTCTCAATGTCCATAATCTACAGCCTGTGATCTGTTTGTCTAAATTTAAATGCTAGAGGACGGATTTTACCATTACATCTCACTCTTGTCTGGAATCTGTAATAAACTGTCAGGTTAATACAATTGCTTGTCAACTGTCCCTTTATTTGGAGACTACACTTTTCTACTGAGGGAAAATTAAGCGCTTACAACTACCAGAGGACAGACATGAGTTTTTCACTAGCCGATGCAGATATTTAGAGAGCAAGACAATGGCCGATACATAATGCCAATGTAAAAACAAAGACAAGACATGTGTAATTTCATTATTCCATAGAGAGTACAATCAAATACAGCCTACATGGTTATCTTAGCCAGTAACATGTTGTTTTAGATGGAATTTTGAAATAGAAAATGGGTTATGCTGTAGATTTCAGAATGTGACTGGTATTTAAGAGAGAGCATACAGTTTGTCAACATCAAAGACGCAACATCATACGTCTGCATTATTCTATTCATACTTAATATATATTTGTATAACGCTAGCCAGTAATGGTTATAGATTAGATCTGCTGTCATTTAGGATGGGAAAAGGTGTTAGCCATTAGAAAAGATTATCATCTCAAAGGGACCAGATTAATCAGCCAAAACAGTCACTTCTTACAACATCATAGGCCCGCCAGCAAGGTTTTTTATATCCAATTTTCCTTCACACGACAGGAGGGACACCAGGTTATGCCAAAAAAGGCTTTAAGAAGTGCCTGCTGTATTTGTAAAGAGATTGCACCTATTTGTCACAGTCTGAGACAAATCCCCTGCAGACCCTTAATATACAAACTGACACTTTTCACTGAGTTCTGAAGATGCAAATACGTTTTTGTCCCACTGGCTAATAGTTTGGGCAATTTTGATGTCCAAAATAAATAAATCAAAGGCCCCAAAAAAGTTTTCCCTCTCAAATGCTATTATTATTAGTGAGAAAAATGCAAATGAAACACTTCTAGTTGTGTAAGCAGTTCATCAGGCGGGACGCATCATATTTCACAAACTAAAACATATGGCTGGCAAAAGAACGATACCACAATATTCTTTCATATCAGTCTATATAAATTTAGAGTATTTAATGATATAAATAAAGTCACTGAGTGTTTTTACTCAGTGACTTTGTATTCCCTCTCTTTATTTACACACATTTAGGATAAATTATAGACATCATCAGTCTTTCTTTTGGGACTGTCTCAAATTCAAATTAGCTTTATTGGCATGAATGTATAGCAACAATATTGCCAAAGCTACATATAAAGCCACTTTGGGTCCAGGCGGAAGTAAGTAAGTAGCCAAAGTATAACCAAACCACTGATTGCCTTGTTTCCTCATTCATCCAATAAACCTCTTGACATTTAAGGTTATTGGGGCAGACGACCTGTTGTTGTTTTTCTACAGAATTTGCGATGCATCAATAGATCAGTCACTTTCTACACTACGTACATGAACTCAGAAAGTCAGAATATGTGCCCATTCCTTGATTATCTATATTCCTGTTTTCCATAAGGGTCTACCAACAAAAGAATCAGAAACTATTTTCATAAAAATGTATCTAAGGTGAAATAACTACGGTAACTTTCTGCTTTCAATCCTTTCTAAGGTAGGCTACCGGTGCTTTGATACAGGGCTCTCTCTCTCTCTCCTACATGCTGTCTCTCAGCTAGATCAAATGAATGATTCGTAAGTGATGTGTTATTCGGGCTGTCAATTACAGTTTTCAGTAGTCTAAGAAATGATTTCTAGAATACCAATATTGACCTTATTGGTATCTAAACTCTATCCTGACATTTTTGGCACCGGTTGTTAGTATCTCAGTTTGTTTGGATCAGAACAGGCGTAAAGTATGCAGGGTGTACAGTGTGTTGATCCCTGAGTCAATGGAAAATCCTCTGTGACCTCAGCTGGCTAGGCCTACCTGGCATATCTCTCCTTATCTCCACAAGGAATTTGATCATCATCATACCTAAAGAGAACAGAGGACACAGCATGTAACCTAATATACATATATACAGATGAAAAGTATCATGTAGCAGCATCACTATCCATACTCCTTACATGCAATGCCTGTCACATATTAATGCATGAAAGTTGATGTTCAAAGTTTGATGGTAACAACATGGGCAAACCTGGATAAAACAGGCTACCAATGGTGTTTGGTGAACATGACTGACAGAACAGAAGTATGACTGGGACAAAACTCATCTGGTGATGAAGGCCATGAGGTGCTGAAAGCTCCTGAAAAAGCTGGTAAATGTGTTGAGATCTTTGTGTCAGACCTAAAATCGTATTTTGGAAATTTTAACATTTGAAATGACCTACTGAAAATTTGTAAGAGAATGCAAATACATGGTTATTAAAGTCAAATATTTCAATGCATTCATATGCAAAATTTCAGTACATAAATTTCACAATTTTATAATTCAGTTTTTTAAAGATCAAAATTATTATTTGCTTCCACAGTATAACCACTTCTTACAGAATCACAGCATCACAGACTTCAAGTAACCAATAATAATATTTTATAAAGTTTAAATATAAGTCTGTTTACTTTAACCTGTCCATTGAAAACAGGGTCACTGGATGGAAAGGATGGAGTCACTCCTAACTTTAAAGGGTATCTGTATTTTTAAACCTGGGCCCTATTTTTACACACGTTGTGGTCCAAATAACTAGTAGGTACAAAAAAGTGGTTGACAACATTATGGAAACATTATGGATACCTACAGTGATGCACCTTTTGTTTAAAACTAAGAATTCTCTCTGAATACTGTTTCCACCATCGCCTTCCTGCAACAACTTACCACTCACAAGATTTCTGACCGAGACTTTCCCTTGAGCGAGACATTTCTTACTGGTTAAAAGAAAGGATCTTACTCTTGAAGAAAAATGTGTATCTCTGTAGGAATCCTAATTGCCCGCATGGACTGTGTTGCGGCCATTGCAGCCCATTTCACAGCTTGTTGCTGGCATCTTTTTGTACCTATTAGTCATTTGGACCCCAAAATATCCCTCAACTGAAGAATTTGTGCCTGAAATGTGAGAATGTTCTTAGAATCCAGACAAACGTAACGTATGCTATCCTGTTGATTTACAGCCTGGAGTTTCACAGTGTTGGTGTACAGAAGGGCCCTGCTGTGTCTCAACTTCCCCCTCTCACCTGTAATATTTTCCTTATGGTACAGCCTAAAAGATGCACCAACCCCTTCCCCCAAACTTCCCAAAAACACTGTGAGTGGGTCAACTTCTTTTTCAGTTTCTGTTTCTGTGCAGCTGTGTATCACTGTATGTCACATACTGAGAAGCAGTGTGAAGCTCCTGGCTATGGGAGACAGAAGTGGAATGTCTATTTAATGGGAATGAAATATGCACAAAGTGTATACACAGCAGCAAACCCTTTTACAGTACAAAGCAACATAGCTTCCTTGTAGCCAAATAATCATACATGTAATGCTGCAGTCCATTATTAAGAGTGCAGTTCCTCCTGTGTTCAGCAGAGAGCAGCTCCTCCTCTACACTGTCGTCATTCAGCTTAGCAAAAAAAAAATCCACTGCCATGTTGTCAGCCCAGAAATAAAGCACTTACTGTATATCCTACAGATGTACACACTTCACAACATGAGAAGGAGGAAAAGGAAAATAAGTAGAGATAAATGAAATGTGTTGTGATGCAGTGACAGAGAAAGACTATAGTCCGTCTTTTTAAAAAAAAGGAATACATAAAGGAGTGCTGTATGTTTGATGGAGGGAAATGAGGAGTAAGTCATGAAGTGTCAACATAGCACAATGTATGTTATGAAAATAGAGTGTCTGCAGGGGTGTCAAAGACAAATGTGAACTGTTCAAGTCCTTTTTAATGCTACCTGAAATTCATTCAGACCAATTGTAAACCCTGGAGAACTAATGTCCAAGTTCGGTATAGTGAAAGTATTGCCTACTGTACTACTAACCCATGTTTGAATTCAAAGACTACAGTGAAAAACTTCACTAACATTTGTAATATGTTCATTTCAATTTATCATACCAGCGGATAGCTTGAAACAGAAACAGCGTGATCTTTGTGAACTAGTCCTAAAAAACATTCAGACAGGATCGGCATGCTTTTTGTGGTCTCTTACCTTGAAAATTTGCTAGGTCCCTCTCCGTCTTCATCATCAAAGTCCATTCTGAGAAACAAGCACAGGAAACACAGATCTTCTATTAAGTAAGTTCCCTGTGTGTCCATCTGGTAAAATAACTTCAGACTGCTGTAGGCAGTAGAAATTGGTTTGGAACAACATGGAGTAGTTCTTTATTTGGCTCTGCTGCTACAGAGCGACAAGTTTGTGTCTGCTGACAAAGAATCCAATAGGTCAACATGTTTATGTGGGCAACAGTGGGTGGGTCCTCTTTACTGAGGGATTGCTTTTATCTCAACATGTCACCACAGGCACAAGTGATGAGCCATTCCATTGCCCTGTCACTGAGGTCAACTTACTGTGCCAGGTATAAACGGCCTCTGTAGCAATGGTGTTGTGATGATGGACTCAAAGGCCAACATCAATGCACCTCTGAAAAACTATTCAAGAGCATGCAATAAACAGGACAGTATACAAACACCTGATTATTGCTGCATTGTTTGATTTAACAGTAAACGAAGAAGTATAAGAACATTTTTGTGTTGACAACTGTATAAAGAACATCACAGTATGATAGTATGTTAGGCTGCAACATTTTACAAACATAGTTCTGTACAATAACCTAACTACAAACCTGACTGTAACGGAAACAGACAAGGGTGATGGAAATTGAAGGCAGAGCAGCGTGACATGGAATGCACACCCCATTTGTGCCTCTGCATACATTGTCCTCATGTAGATAAAGAAACAGAAACAGCCAGAGTTGCTCAAAGAAACTATCAAGCTGAATTACTATTATGGAGCCACTGGTTGTTGACAGGTTGAGAGGTTCATGGAGAAATTCACTGACATGCTACCATGAGTCATCTTCCTTTTTATTTAGCTTTATACAACTATTCGTGCAGTTGTAATCTGCTTAATTCGTCTGCCACGTTGTAAAGCAGTAATAGCAGTAATATCACCAAAAGAACAGCACGGGCAACATCAAGGAAAACTAGGTTCCTTACGTGGTTATCTGAGATATTTAAATGCTGACTGACTCTGGGGCTTGGGAAACTGTGTCCGCCTCCATTTCATCCCATCTACCAATATTGAAACATGGAAAAAGAGATAAGCATATTCAGTAGTAGTGGTAGTTAGGCCTGTCAACTAATAATAATAACTGCCAAGAAGGTCAAATCTGCTTGCACATGGCCAAGAGTAGAAAGAGTGATGAGTCAAGGACTGAGATTACTCCAAGCAGCATGCAGGGAAACGTATTACAAGACAATATATTTCAATATGTTTCCCCACCTTTTCAAGGACAGAGTAAATACGTTGCTAAACACATACTAGGAGTGTCTGTTTTTGGAAAATCCTGCAAACTAAATACCTGAAGAATCACGGCTTATTGATGCCAAAATCATACAGCATGACCATAAATGAGTCCTGCTCATTCAGCAATGATACCCACTGCAGGCTAATTCACTCTATGCTGTACCTCAGTACAAACAGTATGGTGGTAGACACATTCATGTCATCATCTCTGTTTATATGAGCTCAGTTATCCCTAGTCCTCTCCAAAACTCCTACAGGAATAAATACATTCGGAAATTTTAATTACACCCCAATGCCACCCCCTCTCAGGTACAGTCTTGAACCCATAACTTTTTCTGAGATTTCTGGATATTTGCAAATGCAAAACTTATTGAATTATGCTCATCACTGCGTCCTTCACCAAAATATTTAAAAAATGAAACAGGAAACCCAGCTAATGAGCCGGACTCCTCTAGAAACACACTGCTTTTCAAATATCACAGATTCTTCATGTCTGTTCTTTACCGATGATCCACCAAGAGCATGTTAGTCAGACCAGAGACGTTTTATAGAGGAGACACGCCGCTCAATCACATCCTCAACACAACTCGATGGGGAAAGTCCGTAACGGCACAGATGGCGGTTATCCCGCCCCTCCTGCCAGAAAGCCAATCGTCTGACATAACGGTCTGTTTTCCTTCTACTGGAAATGGTGACGCAATGCATAGTAGATTTTACAGCTGATTCTATTCATGTAGTTTTTATGTCCCGGTGACCAGTAAAACGGCACTTTTGGCTCTTATTGGTAATGCAATATCTTGGGTGTGTTTGGTTTCACTTAGCAAGCTCACTGGGTGGTGCATTAACTCAGTGATTAATTAAAGTAGATGCGACCTTTTTAAACTATCCCAAGGTACAATGCTAGACCAGAAAACATACACGATCAACAAGGACCACAAAACGTCACCTCTCTGCCTCTGACTTGTTCTTACTCTGTAACATATGTGACTTCAAATGTAGCAATGTACAATATTTGTGATTAAAAGTACTTAAGCAAAAGTAAAAATACTCAAAAAAAGTACACAAAAAAGAATTTGTTACAGTAATAAGAGTACTTCCACTCCTGTATATTTGTGTCAGGTTTCCATAATCCCCTACTTGAGTGATGGAAACCAGGTTTCTCATTACATTTATAGGACCCTATGATTTCTGTGATGTGGAAAACACAGGTGGAATCGCAGAATTTGATAATAAAAATGGAATCAACTGTAAATGCAGAATATCGTGGAATCTCACAAAATGTGGATGCGATTTATAAAAATCTGGGCTTTCCCTAGCTTTATAATATTTTTTTTTTATATATATTTTTTTCACAGCACTTCGGCTAAACGAACAAGAATAAACTATATTGCTGTTTTTTGGTATCATTTACAGGCACTGCTTCTCTCGGTATTTCACCGAGGCTGTTCATCGCCTACACGCCCACACCCCATTTAATATCCTGTTGAAATGCATTTATTGTGAACTGTCTCCATAAATATTTGGACATACATTTGAATATTTTTCTGTATGCATTTTTATATGATCATACATCAAATTCATTGATATTAACTAAAAACATTTATATTTTCTTATTGAATTGTTAAACACTGATGACAAAATGTACTAAAATAGTAAAATAGAGAATTTAGAAAAATTCAAATGCAAAACACAAAATTTGAGAAAAATACATTTAAGCAATAGGCTTATTGGAGAATGTAAACATTCCTGAAGTGCATGTTATACTCAGTTTGCATTCATGATCTACCTGACCTGGATTCATGCATCATGGGAACAACACTGTCTATATGAGGGGACATTAGAGAGGATGCTGTTGTTACCTTGGGACGTTTACTCAACTACAGCGTGGCTCATCTACACACTTGCAACAATGGGATTCATACGCATCATCCCTGTTGCCTCCCTGTGCTATGTTTATTTGCCATATTGCCTAGATGGGGTTCCATTCATAATAGAATTCTGAGATCACTTTCTAAAACCTCTTCATCCAAATTAAAGAACAAAACAACACACAAATGGTGCACTGCTGTTTTCTGTTTACAGAAAGGAGGTGCAATATTTGTTAAAGCCAAAATGTGTGTCAAAATACCATTTTAAATTAAATATCCTGTTTCTGCAGAGATGTCTTGGCCCACCCATCATATTCTACAGACTCATCTTTGTTTACTTCAATGGAAATGAGAATAATTGCAATTCAATTTTTCACTTATACAGAATACAGAATGGTGCTTAAAGGTCCAGTGTGTAATATTTCTGAGGGTCTATTGACAGAAATGCAAGATTCATAACTATGTTTTCAGTGGTGTATAAAGACCTTATATAATAAACCATTATGTTTTTATTACCTTAGAATCAGACATTTATATGTACATAACCACGGGCACCCCCTTCCATGGATGTCGCCATGATGCATGGTCATATTTCTAAAGTAGCTGAAAATGGACAAACAGCGCTACATAACGCGTTTCGTCACTACATTCTTCTTGTTCTACTTCTACTAGTACTAGAATTCAGGCAGTGCGGACACTCATTACTATGTTGAATACGTACATTAGAAGAAAAAGAAGTAGTAGTAATATACTGCAGGGGTCTGCAAATAAGTTTTGAATCGGAGCAATAGTTTCAACCTTAACATGTGAGATGAGAATATAAGCCATAATATTACCATGCTTTACCACAAAATTTGGTTAACTTGGTTGATAAGGTGCAGGGTTCATACCCAAAGGATAGCGGGTTCAAAGTCACCTTGGGGTAAGTTTTTTTTTTCTCTCTGGAACAAATGTATTCTGCAACGAATATTTCTGAGATCATGGCATGTGCTGCACTATTTTTGTTTCGGTGTTTCATCCTCATCCTACGTACACTTTATCATTTCCCCATAATCTCCAGGCAGAGGACATTCAGGGGAATCACGTTTACTGACGGCTCTTTCAGAGGTGTGTCAAGCAGGCTATAGACTCAGTTCAACTTCAAATAGAAGATTGCAATAAACAAGTTTTCTCGCACTTTTATTTTGTAGACAAAATCACTAAAGAGGAAGTTAATATGTGAGCAACTGTCTATTTTTAAGCAAAGCTATCAGAGTATTTATTTCTTTATATTTTTTGGCACTATTAAAGCACATCTACCAGAAGAAACATCATTTCGTCACTCTCTGCTGTCTCAGAAGAGACATTTTTGTGCTAAGTCAGACACAGTAGTTGTCTTGGCCAATCGACACCAAACTTGGGGCCCTTAAGTGGTACGCCCTCCTGAGGGGCAGTATGTAATTTGGCGTAAATCTGCTGTGGCACTTTTAATCGTATATAAAATAACACTCCCATGGACATGCATTCATTTTAGATCTCCGTAACCGCAAGTCCGTTTAATTTGAAACTCATCGTTTATTTGCCATGGTCCCGCGAAGCCACAGATGGGAGCCTGGGTCACCTTGCGCGGCTGCCGCTGGGGGGCTTGCGACTGCTTCCAGTTTCAGTTATTATTATTAGTATTATTGTAAGACAAATATGCCTGATACAGTGACAAGCTGAAGTATGACAACGTTTTGCATGAAACTGCTATGACAGGTCACATTTGCGGAAAAGTTGCAGTGATTGGTCATAATTGCAAGTTGTGCTGAATTCACAGGGATGTGTTGCAATTGTGTTAATAGTGGGGCGGTGCAATTAATCAAATATTAATCACGAATTTGATTTTGGCTTCCAACACTTTTTAAAAACAAGTTAATGAAAATAAAACGATTATTGTGCCGCATTGCTTTTTCGCAATGAAGCTTTTTTGTCTTGTGTTATAAATCCAGCGCACTCTTTCCTTTACAGCAGCGCCCCCTGCCCCGCCCTAAAAACCCAAACTCCCTCATCCAGGCTGTGATGTTTAGTTCAGCTGGAGCGAACTTAACTGCTACAGCGTGCTAGTCACCATTAGTAGCTTTAGCCTATGGCATTTTACGCTGCAGAAATTAGCTATTTGGGAGAATGCATAATCTTTTTTTTTAAATTACGCATTCAATTTTAAAATTTCAATAAATGCATAATGTTTCAGTAAGTCAATCAGTAATCGTGTTAATATTCATGATTTCAATAATGGCCAAAATAATTGTAATTACAATTTTTGATCATTTCTGTGTATTAAATGTGGAGTTGGTTTTGAAAGTTGAATGCTATTCAATAGCCTATGTATCATTACCATTGCCATTACAATCAAATTTAAATGAAGTTGACTGGTAATATTAGATTATGATGGAAATTTTACGAACTTGTCTGTCAAAATGACAGACAACAAGAGTCTAATGCAACCTCTGCTTTAGGTAAACGTTGCATAGTACACTGCATACTTAACAAATAATTATTTGTGGCTACAGTAAATGAAAAATAGTTGTGCCATCTGCAAAAAATAAACAAACCAATCCTCATTATCTGTGTTTTTTTGTTAAGTCCAGAAATGAAGTATGGCGCTCTCTTGCTGCTCCACACACATCAGTGAGGAACACCCAAACAAAAATCTATCAGCTTCTGGGGACTGTGCTATTTCAGATTGTGCTATAAAAACATTTTGAACCCCTCATATTTTTAGTGGCGTTAGTGTTGAAAATACTTACCCTCCTGATCTCCTCTTGCCCCCACGGCCTGGCACAGCTCCTCCCATCCTCACCTGTCCAGCCCCAACTGCTCCTGGCATCGCTACTGTCCCTGGCAACTCACTGCCCATTTCTGGAAGATACAACAGCAGAGAATTAGAACGAGTGTCAGTTCTGGCTGTTGTGTATTTGCTTGTTCTGCTCTGGTTCTGGTAAAGAACAATCTCTATATAAACAAAGGTTGGTGTACAGATGTTAGTGTGGAAAAAATCATGCAGCCCTCACTTAAAGAGGTGGTATTATGCTTTTTGGCTTTTTCCCTCTCCTTATTGAGTTATATATCTTTTTTGTGCATGTAACAGGTTTGAATAGTAAAAAAGTCCAGGCAGAGGAAAACACATTTGGAAGGTTTTCATACTGCTTATCTGTCTTTACATTCTGAGGAATGTTGAAATGTTTTAACTTAAAAAAGAAAAAGTTGTGTGGATAGCTGGTGTGTGTGTGTGTTGCATTGAACATTATATCGTAGCAGTTGTGTGTGGTGTCGCTGTGACGACAAGCTATGTACTATCTCTGGGTACTATCTGCAATGGAAAACGGAGCAGGGCCGAGCAGATTCGAGTCTTTCGATTTGCGCTATGTTAGCATTTTTTGGCAAGGGAGCATAGATCGTCAGAACACCGGCAACTAGGGATGTCTCGATCAGGTTTTTTTGCCCTCGAGTCCGAGTCCGAGTCAAACAGAGCACTTCTGTGAGGTAGCTTGAACAATCAAGTAATAAATAACATAATTTCTTCACTTTTGTGATTTAGTGCAACAGTAAAATATAAAAAAAGTCAAAGATAAATACAAATAGCACCTCAACTTAAAATACAAATACAAACATAAAAGTGCCACAGAGTTTGCACATCTATATACATACATTTATATCAGAGTCCTGATCGGGAGGTAACGTCCGATTCTGATCGAGTCTGAAACGAAGTGATCGGGCCCGATTTCTGATCTTGTGATCGGATCTGGACATCCCTGCCAGCCAATCAGAAGCAGAGAAGGGCGGGTCGTAAGGAACAAGGTAGTGTGATCACAATCAAAGACTGTGACCATAAGCTAGCAGATGGTATAAGTTACTCACAAGTCCACAACCACACAACATCATTGTTCCACATTACCATAAACCACTACAAATATCACCATATTTCAACTCAGTTTTACATAAAAATTGAATTGAATTGTAAATGATTACGTTAAACGACCACCACAAGTTTGGCAAGTAAACAAATGCTCATTCATCTTTTTATAACGAACGGCTTAACCTATTTACGATCAGCGCTTCTTTGTTTGGGTCTCATTGTATGTTTTGTTTATAATGTGTATGTGTTCTCTATACTGTAGCCTGTGTTTGATTTTATTATTGTATTATTGTATAAATAAGCACTGTGCAATCTAGTGTCAAATTCCTGGTGTACACATACCTGCAAACAAAGCTGCTTCTGATTCTGATTCTGGTTAAGTCAGAACTCAACAATACAAATACTTTGATGGAACACAATGATACTGCTGTATGATAAAACAAAGGCAGGTTTTAAATCACCAGTTCCATCCATCCATCGTCAACCGCCTACCCAGCTGGCATCAGGCGAAAGGCAGGGTACACCCTGGACAGGTTGCCAGTCCATCGCAGGGCCACATATATACGGACAACCACTCACACCGAAGGACAATTTGGGAAACACCAATTAACCTAGCCTGAATGTCTTTGGATGGTGGGAAGAAGCCGGAGCACCAGGAAAGAACCCAGGGTAGAACATGCAAACTCCACACAGAAAGGCCGGGGCAACCGGGGTTTGAACCTTCTTGCTATGAGGCAACAGTGCTAACCACTGCACCACCGTGCCGCACCTCACCAGTTCCAGTTAATGAAAATCATATTTAAAGATTTCATGGTTTTACTTCACATGTTTTTAATGAACGGTAAGCTAAATGTTTACATTGCACTTTGTAAAGCCTTAAAAAGGTCCCCTGTGGAGTTTCTGACCACTAGTAGCTAATGCTGGATGAGCAGGTCACTGTTTAGTTTATCTTCTGAATGTGCACATTGATGTACATTTCACAACATGCAGCAAGACGATACAGATCATATTCCTGCAGATGGTTTCAAGTTATTCCACCAATGGTGGAAGTAGGTCATAGAAATGCGTCAACAAATGCAGAGGAGAAGAAAACGTTTTGCTTAAGTATTGGATAACAACTCTGGTTCTGAAAGTCTATATTAATCTGTTGTCAGCACCATATTCCATTGGTGGAATGGGATCTGTAGAGCAATCAATCTACACAGATCTATTGTGGCCTGAGGTTCTTGTTAGCTGCCTTGATACCAAATTTTATCTAATAATGTTTTAGAAACACATATGTATATTTCCTCTACAGGCAGTTGTGTAAGTTTTTATTCATTAATGAAGGTTTTAAAATATGTGCTTGCTTCATTCAATATCAAGCCACTGTGCTTTGTCGTTATGGATTATACTTTGTGCCAATTCAGCCTCCTCCCGTATTTACCTCTCTCTCTCTCGCTCTCTCTCTCTCACTGCTACTAGATTACTTTCCTCCTCACTCATCCACCAATCCATTCTGTTTGCTTTGTTGCCCCTCCATCTCTCTGCTCAATTGACTCACTCACTCATTCAGCCAGATGCAATGGATAGGCCAAACAAACGCTCCGGCATGCCCCACTGCAACAAGTTAGTTAATAATTAATACAGTGTGCATTCCCCCCTATATCTTTGCTTCCATAGACACACACATACACACACTTACACTGCAGGGCATGGCCTTCCAAAGCACAGTCTCCTATCAATCATTCATGAAGTGGATTTAGGTGACACAAAGTTATAAATAATCGGATCAAGAGACAGCTTCATCTGACAATCAAAGTGGCTGCCTTTTTCCAAACAGTCCAAACAGCCACTCTATTCCACAACTAATACACAGCCCACAGTGCTTCCCAACATTCAAAGACGGACCCTGCATTCTCATATTTCAACGGCCAGCAGGGGGCGAGTCCGCTGGTTGCAAAAAGAAGTCCAGTTCCATTAGAAAAAAAGGTTAAAATGTTGCTACTTCTCAGCTGAATTATTACCTCAGTAAACACTTTCATAATGAGCTTATGGCCTCAGTCGCAAGTGTTCTTCAACACTACATGATGTTCATTGAGTAAATTATGGTCCTATTTAGGGGGAAATATGCAGCATATGCTTTTTGGGCAGGACTTGTGATTGACAGTTCGCTACCATGGCGACCTGTCAATCAGAATTGACGCAACTTGTATCCGGAGACACCGGATATCCTGTAAACACCGGAGTATTTGAAGGCGCGTAAGTTGTGTCTCTGTGGATGATGAAGACTCGTCTCGGTAAGCTACTTAGCGAGCTAGCTTCACATTAAAGCCATGTTACTTCAGGTTATTAGCTGGAACGGTCAATTTGATTGATTTTTACAGTAATGATGCTGTGAGTAGCACATAATTATGTTACACAACAGCCGCGTTCACATTCCAGATGTGCCCTGACTTTACAATCTTAAACAATGCATTGCTCGTGGGGACGTTCCCAGCTGGAGAACGTGTTGCTGCCGGTGCGCAAGATTAGACAACACTGGACAATTTCATACTTTCTAAAGAAAAGAAAACAGTTCTCCTGTCTGCAGCTAATCCGCCCAAAACGCCCTTAAAAAAATCATGGAGTTTTATGAGTTGTTGAGTTTGGGGAAACTATATTTGTTGTGAAACACTGTCTACTACAAAATCATTATTATTGATCCCCTCTTGTAAATTCGGCTAATGAAATGCATGACGTTATTCCTTTCTTTGTATACAGTGTCAGTTTGTCCTGGGGTGTTACTGGCATAAAAGCTGCTCCATCACTAAACAGCAGATCAGCTGCCTATCAGGACTTGATTTCAGTGGAGCATTCTGTTGCTGCAGCAGAAACGTTCATTAAAAGATGCATTTTTGAATGCAGTATTTCTTTTATTGTCTTGACTGTTAATTAGGGGTGGGAATCTCTGGGCACCTCAC
>JAPMOB010230741.1:0-48670 GCA_029875015.1 Lepomis gibbosus
CAATTTCTCTATCCACACCCTGGCCTGATTAATGCCACACCTCTTCTCAATCAAGAAATCACTTAAATATGATCTGCCTGACAAGTGAAAACCAAAAGAGCTATACATCATTCTGCGATCCAAACAAATTCAGGAATAATGAGATACAGAGTAATTGAGATTTATCAGTCTGGGTTATAAAGCCATTTCTAAAGCTTTGGGACTCCAGCGAACCACAGTGAGAGCCATTATCCACAAAAGGCAAAAACATGGAGTGACCGACCAACCAAAATTACCCCAAGAGCACAGAGACGACTCATTCAAGAGGTCACAACAACATCTAAAGAACTGCAGGCTTCACTTTCCACAGTTAAGGTCAGTGTTCATGACACCACCATAAGAAAGAGACTGGACAAAAATGGCCTGCATGGCATGAGTTCCAAGACGAAAACCACTGCTGAGCAAAAAGAACATAAAGGCTTGTCTCAGTTTTGCCAGAAAACATCTTGATGATCCCCAAGACTTCTGGGAAAATACTCTGTGGACTGATGAGACAAAAGGTGTTTTTGGAAGGTGTGTGTCCCATTACATCTGGCGTAAAAGTAACATAACATTTCAGAAAAGGAACATCACACCAACAGTAAAATATGGTGGTGGCAGTGTGATGGTCTGGGGCTGTTTTGCTGCTTCACAACCTGGAAGACAGGCTGTGCTAAATGGAACCATGAAGTTTGCTGTCTAACAAAAAATGTGACCTCAAGCTGAAGCAAGACAATGATCCAAAACACACCAGCAAGTCCACTTCTGAATAGCTTAAGAAAAAGAAAATGAAGACTTTGAAGTGGCCTAATCAAAGTCCTGACCTGAATCTGATTGGGATGTTGTGTCATGACCTTAAAAAAGCGGTTAAAGCTCAAACCCTCCAATGTGGCTTAATTACAATAATTCTGCAAAACTGAGTGATTTTAAATTCCTCCACAGCGCTGTAAAAGACTCATTGCCTGTTATTGTAAACACTTTATTGCAGTTGTTGCTGCTAAAGGTGGCCTAACCAGTTATTACTTTAAGGGGGTAATCCCTTTTTCACACATGGCCATGTAGGATTCATTTCATTTTTTCCTTAATAATAAAAACCTTCATTTAAAAACTTTGTGTTTACTTGTGTTATCTTTGTCTAATATTTCAATTTGTTTAATCTGAAACATTTCAGTGTGACAAACATGCAAAAAAAAGAAAATCAGGAACAGTGCAAACACTTTTTTTCACGCCACTGTATGTAAAACACCTCCACATAGTCAAATCCTTGAACAATGAGATCTCAAAAATCGAATCAGACTCCTTCTGTCGAAGCATCAAATCTTTGAATATTCGGCATCACCCCTGCTGACCTATCTTTAACTCGGTACGAGTCAGAGGTTATTCATATGCTTGTGAGTAAGTAGCTTCATTTGTACTCCAGTTAATAGAAGCTATGGAAGTATGAGAGAACTGTCTCTTTCTACATGTTATACACACTTGTCTCTTTGGTGCTTTCTAATCAGGCTCTGTCTAAATTTGTTCATCTTTAATGCTGAATAACTGAGGCTAACGGAGGCTTAAATGTCCTCACAGATGAAAGAGTCTTGCCCTCTGTGCTTTAGAAAACATTTCCATATTAATATAACATGAGTCACACTGGTTTCTGTGAAGCATCACTGAGGGAAGTGAAGCAGTCATCAGCTCCATGTAGCATAACAAAGAAAAAGGGAAAGAAACATGAATAATGTTTGTGTTAGTGATTGTTTTGTTGTCTTTTGCATGATTATCTTATTGTAAGTGTTGATGTGGTAAGTGCTGTTTTCATACATACTAATAATAATAATAATGAACCTTTGTCTAAAAATGTTTGAGTGCTATATGGAAAACTAAGGAAAAAAACATCAGGAAAAAAATGGGGCCAAACAGATTTGGGGAGAGTGGTCAGGTGAGGTAAGAGTGTGTGTGTGTGTGTGTGTGTGTGTGTGTGAGTGAGTGTTCAGCATCGTTTCAGCTCTGCTGTGCTTTGGTGTGTCAGGCCTAATTACAGCTCAAGGAGAGGTTCTCCAGTGAAACAGAATGCCTTGTGAGGATTAACTACCATGAAGCAGCTGAGTTATATCCGTCGCATGAGGGCTGCACTAACAGAGTCGTCACTTCAGACATAGTCCCTGTCCAGATTAAAGTCCCAACCTGGGTTTTGTTCAGGTGATTAGTTATGGAATAATACTTGCTTTTGGAACTTGGGTTAGTGTTTTTGTAAGGAAATTTCACTGTAGCTCAAAATGCATGTCCACTTTCCTTAAATTCGCTCTATTTTACAGATCACATGTATAAATATAAACCTTTCAGTTTTAAAGAAAATATGTATTATACACAGACTTGTGTACACAAAGACGGATGCATAAGGCAGCTGTACAAACTGTGTAAAGACATACTTTGAATCAAAGATAGATAGAAATAAATAAGTAAAAAAATGTTTTTTAAAGAGATATTCAATTGGAAAACTTTACTTTTGGTCTTATTTTTTCCTTTGAAATATCAGTTTCACATAGCTCATTGCTTTTGTTAGCTCTAGTTAAAGATGTATTTTGTGGAAAAGGTCAGTGATGCTGTAATATGATGCTTTCACCTGTACAGTCACCTGTAATGCTTGTGCATCTTAATGCTTAACAGATTATAGTATCTGGATGTGCATCCATGCATTCTGTGATAAATCTGTTTTAATTACTTTCTCTTATCTTTGTTGCATTATCTTTGATTAGCTAGTTGAGGTAATAGGCTAATTTATTGTTCCAATAATAATATTGGATGCTCTAATTCTTAGTATTTATGCAAAGTCTTTTCCCTAATAAATACACTTACAACATCATCTCTATGCCATCTGTATCTTTCTACTTTATTTGTTCCGGTATGAGTGTCTTGGTAGCTGATTATAATGATTTTCTGTATAAATCTCTTGCTAAATTCACCTATTCCTGTGAATTTATCACACACCCTTAAGCAGTTCGAACTCCGGTCACGCTAATGATCAAGAAGGGCCTATCCAAAAAATGCATCCACACATTTCCAGTTCATCTCCCAGTTCTTTTCTTCCAAATGTATCTGCCTTTGTCCAGACTCACCACTGGCATGACACTTGACTGGAAGTGGTAACCTCTCTCCACCCAGCTTAGCACACATTTGCCTTCCCTTTCAGCACATGTGCTGCACTGCTAACGAGCTAGGGTAGTGCATTGCAAAGTAAAGATAGCACTTTAAAGACCACACAGGCATTATAATCAGTGGAGACAAAGAGCTGGGTAGTGGAGGGCAATAAGTTAATGAGATCAGCCACTAAGTGAGGGTGCCTACCTTACCAAACCTGGGAGGCCAGGCCTGCTTCACTACTGAGATCCAATCAACTGAGCTAGTCAGTATCCATCAAAATCAGAGGCACAGAGTAATTCTGTCCTCAGCCTTCAATTGGAACTTGATTGTGTATTGAATGCACTTCTTTCTCTTCTGCAGGGGAGCTTCGTGGCCAGCATGACCGCCACACTGAGGCAGATGGACGACTATCATTATGCTCATCTGATCAGCACCTTTGGCAAGATAAGGAGTGATGTTGTGGTGAGTACACAGGGTGTCTCCGTCTACCAGATGAGATACCTCAGGCTAAGTTGTCATGTAACTAGTGCAGTGCCCGTTTAAAATGTTCCATTTTTAAAAAGGCAGATTGCTTGGCCTCCAGTATTGCTGCTTGTAGCTTTCTCAATATCATTGAGCTGGAGAGCTGGAGAGCCCCCACAGTTCTGAACGGAACACGTCTAGACTTATCGTTTTAAACATATGCATACTCCACAAGTTTTTCTTTTCTTTTTGTAAACTTTATTAACAGCACTTTAATATTACAATATGCTACCAGTTTTAAACACTTTATCGAAGTTGTCCCAAACATGAGCCACATTTATTATTATCACTAATAAAATGTATAAACTTCTTAATAATAATAATAATAATATTGATGATGATGATAATCATCATTCTTTTAGATTATTTTTTAAATTATATTTTATTTTACTAAATGTAGGCCAAAGATGTGCTGCACACACTAAAAAAGCTAAATATACAATTGTTTTATGTATTAAAAACGTCAACTTAATGGTTTTGATTGTATGCACAGTATCTCACAAAAGTGAGTACACCCTCACATTTTTGTAAATATTTGATTATCTTTTCATCTGAAAACAGTGAAGAAATGACACGTTGCTACAATGTAATGAGTGTACACCTGTGTGTACACAACAGTGTAAATTTGCTGTCCCCTCAAAATAACACATCACGCAGCCATGTCTAAACTGCTGGCAACAAAAGTGAATGCACATCTAAGTGTAAATGTCCAAAGTGGGCCCAAATGTGTGGCGACCATTATTTTCTAGTACTGCCTTAACCCTCTTGGAAATAGAGTTCACCAGAGCTTCACAGGTTGCAACTGGAGTCCTCTTCCACTCCTTCATGATGACGTTGTGGAGCTGGTGGATGTTAGCGACCTTGCGCTCCTCCAACTTCCGTTTGAGGATGCCCCAGAGATGCTCAATAGAGTTATGGTCTGGAGAGACCATCACCTTTACCCTCAACTTCTTTAACAAGGCAGTGGTCGTCTTGGAGGCGTGTTTAGGGTCATTACCATGTTGGAATACTGCCCTGCGGCCCAGTCTCTGAAGGGAGGGGATTATGTTGTGCCTCAGTATGTCACAGAACATGTTAGCATTCATGGTTTTCTCAATGAACTGTAACTCCCCAGTGCCGGCAGCACTCATGGAGCCCTAAATCATGACACTCCCACCACCCACACTTGTCTTTGTACTCCTCACCTGGTTGCCGCCACATACGCTTGACACCAGCTGAACCAAATAAGTTTATCTTGGTCCCATCAGACCACAGGACATGTTTCCATTAATCCATGTCCTTAGTCTACTTGTCTAGCAAACTGTTTGCGGGCTTTCTTGTGCATTGTCTTTAGAAGAGGCTTCTTTCTGGGACGACAGCCATGCAGAGCAATTTGATGCAGTGTGCAGTGTATGGTCTGAGCACTGACAGGCTGACCATCCACCCCTTCAACCTCTGCGGCAATGCTTGTAGCACTATTTCCCAAAGATTACCTCTGGATATGGCGCTGAGCACATGTACTCAACTTCTTTGGTCGACCATGGCGAGACCTGTTCCGAGTGGACCCTGTCCTGTTGAACCGCTGTATGGTCTTGGCCACCGTGCTGCAGCTCAGTTTGAGGGTCTAGGCAAACTTCTTATAGCCTAGGTCATCTTTATGTAGAGCAACAATTCCTTTTTTCAAATCCTCAGAGAGTTCTTTGCCAAGAGGTGCCATGTCAAATTTCTAGTGACCAGTACGAAGGAGTGTGAACCTGCTCCCCATTCACACCTTGTAACACTAAGGAGTTACATGACATCAGGGAGGGGAAATGGCTAATTGGGCCCAGTTTGGACATTTTCACTTAGGGGTGCACTCACTTTTCATTGCCAGCAGTTTAGACATTAATGGCAGTGTGATGTGTTATACAAGTTGTACAGTCATTACATTGTCACAAAGTGTCATTTCTTCAGTGTTGCCACATGATATGATATAGGCAAATATATTAAAAAAATGTGAAGGCTGTACTCACTTTTGTGAGATATAGTCTGTATGTAATGTTGTCATCATTTGCAGGAGATGCTGAAAGAAAAGCCCTGCCATTGAAATCTAACTTTAAGAGGTGTTCCATCCAAACAATGAATTAATGAAATTAATTACTGTTGATAAATTACTAAAATACTGTTGATAATTCATGCTGACGCTAGCCAACTACCCCAAGTTATTGCTGGTTTCAGGGCATTACAAAAGATAGGCTAACATTGTTCATTTGTGGTAGCTACCTAACTTCAGCTTACTAACAATAAGTTAACTACTCCGTAGGGTTATCAAAAAGGTAAAATTAAAATTGTAATTGGCTGACACCTTGTTAGCTATAGACAGCGGCGTTGAGACCCTCTCTCTACATAGCTATGGGTATACTGTCATGCATGTGTACGTTTAAAACTATGTTTCTAGAACTGCAGGGAGTCTCCAGCTCTGCAGGGCCATGTTTCTCAGTTTTCACGATAAACATTCATTGAAACTACTTCACACTTGACACTGCACCTCTTTAGGTCCTCAGCAGTACACCGACCAAGTGTGAAGACTAACAGATGAATGGTTGTCAAAAAAGTTGAAAGATAGACAGAGATTCCTTCCATTATAGTTAGGTCACTTAAAATGCAGGCCTGTAGTTCAGTATCATTTTGTCTTTTCTATAAATAAAAAGTTAGATTAGATACAGTATGTTAGAAAAATATTTTTCCTCCACAATAAAGTATACAATTGAATTTCTATTAGCCCTTGCTCTTAGGATGTTACATGTACAGCATGTTCTTGATGATAGTAACTCCTAAGGGAAGCAGATCACTCGTAGCCAACAAGTTGTGGAGGAGGGATAAATCTCATTGATGTTATGGATTTCAGCTATGAATAAATCCTCCCTCAAAGCCGTATTTCTCTAGTATCTGTGTCAGGTTAGCATTATGTTACACTACTGTGACGAGTGCAAAAATCCCAGCGCTTGCTTTTACCCCAACAAAGACCTTTCTTTTAATAGGTAGGACAATAATCTGATTGATTTTACAGGGAAAGCTTATTAATCAATTATGCAGAGAAGTAGACAGAAATTTTGGCTTCATTTGCAGTACATGCTGTTTTTTTTGATACAAAATAAATGAAAGTTCCTGTACAAATTTCTATAAATAGTAAGATTCCTACTTATTTGCCGCTAAGTAGTATCGATATATCTAGATGTTTTTATTGAGGCATTAATGATATTATACAGAATAGAACTCTCTGACCTTTGTGATTCTACACGGGGCTTGTTTAAGGCCTGTCTGGTTCCCATAGCAGGATAAACAGTCTCTGTGATGAAGCTGAATCTTTCCACGGATTTATTGTTCTTTACGCTGGCGTGGGCCTTATCCACATTTCAGCACTGGTTGCAGCCCAGAGGACTTTGTTGTTTTGCAGTTCTCTAAACACGCCACCATAAAGCACAGGGATTCATCCAGGAGTGAAACATCTACAGCCAGAAATAGATTTGCATGCATATTTATGTGTTAGGTATTTAGCTGCTTCTGATAATAAGAGAAAACTATTGTTGGTGTGACAGTGGAATTTAAATAAAAGATGCTAGAAACTTCACTTTTTGAAAAAAGTTGATTACTTTGTAGCCCTGACAGGATATTAAGTTAAGGAGGGGGAATTTGGAGTTGTGATGCTGTAGAGATGGCAGAGCTGAGTCTATTAGTCCAACCGAAGCTAGTCATCAAGTCGTCATTTTATTTTTGTAATATCTGACAATTATATGCCCATTTTTAAAAATCTAAATATCACATGAATAGTTTTCCTGTCGGATGTAACACAGTTAATCTCATGTAATTTCATTGTACTGCAACATTTGAGCATTAAGAACATGCTGGATTAGTCGTCTCAAGTACCACCTGCAAAAGGGAAATATGAGTCACCTTGACCTTTAAAAACTAATCTGAAAGCTGTTTCTGCCTGAAAGCCACAAACTTCTAACAGCTCATTTCAGATTGCTCTTATCTTGGAGGTGGGAAGAATAACAGTTTTCATTTTTTAAAAAACATTTCTTTCTGTTACAGGATTTCCTAATGGAAACATTTATCATGTTTAAAGATCTCATTGGGAAAAATGTCTACCCCTCAGACTGGGTCATAATGAACATGATGCAAAATAAGTAAGTATGACACTGCTGGACACACATACACACACATAAAGCATGCTGCTGCTACTCCCTACGCTGTTGTTGCTAAGGAACAGCAATCAGAATTGGGTATGGGTGTTTTCTAATGTTGTTCTCTCCATGCAAATATCGGCACAAGGCCTCAGCAGTGTAGCAATCAAATGAGCAGTCAGTGCAGCCGCAAACAATCACATGAATTATAGATGCTTTGGTGTATGCTGCCTGCTAATCTCCAAACTTAGTCTCAGCATCTCTTTACTTTGTTGCTTGTTGTGCTGCCGCGGCCTTCTGTTTTATTAATGTGAACCTTGCCTGATTCCGTTTTTTATTGAAAATATAAAACGAGATGAAATGTGCTTTGCAGTTTAGGAGTTTAGTGAAGAGTTTTGCTTTTGTGCACTTGTCAGATGAAGTTAGAGTTGGAAGAGTATTTAAAGAGTTTTATTGTAATTCTTCCATTTGTATCTTTTCAGAAGAGATACGTATAAGAATGTGTTGTAGTGCTTGATTATGCAATGGCATAGCAACAGCTGTCAGATGAAAACCTTAAGTTGGACAACTAAAAAATAAAATTATTTCTTCCCCAATAGCATCCATGCATTATTTAAACAGCTGAAGTGTTCTGAGCATCATCATCATCAGCTTGTAGTCTTAAGCCCCAGCCGACGCTGACTCAAGTAACTTCACTTGGGGCAATTTATCATATTTTGCAACACTCCCTCTGGTGCCAAAAAATGCTTTAAGTAATGTTTTTCACATATGCAGTAGTACTCCCAAGACTTGCAAACCGATTTTGATTTGTAAGAGTTCCCATTTTATTGAACATCAGACAAAAAACAATGAGGAACACTAAAACTGAAGTTACAAGTTTTTCAACATTACAACAGAGAACCCGGAGCTGGATCTATTGTACAACTTCGAAGTGGCCATTTACGGCAAGTGCACAGCTTATAGGAGCAGCCCCAAGTTGACTGTGAGCAGTTTGACTCCCTACCCACTCTGTCCAAAACTTTTCCGACATCATCACCAAAGGGATATTTGACTAGGAATTGCATTTCTACTCAGTTTTGGTTCTATGCTTTCACAAATCCACTTGATTTCTAAAAGTCAGATTCCTTTTAGAATTTACACTGGTCCACCTAAAAACACCATCAGACATCAGCATAGCTTGGTGTTGATGCTCCCCTGTACCCTGAAGGTGTGCAAATCCCATCTGTTCTGCTGTAGACTGAGCTGCAATGTTAGGGAGTAGAAACACACAGTCCTAACCCTCCCAAGCCACTTGCACACACACAAACACAACACAACACATGCTCCCATGTGCTTGCACTGGACTAACAAGCTCGTTCAAACACTTCATACCCACTGTGATCCTGTACTTTCTGGAGCAGCTTTAGGGATGTGACGAGCATCACTGAGCTCCCTGCAGTTCATTCTCAGATCATGCTCTGTAGCGTATGAAATGTTTTATTTTTGACTCGCAGACTATAGGCCAATGTGGCGTTTCCCATGCCTCAGCAGAATCTTGCCCGATTGAACCTTTTGTCTACTTGTACTTGTTTGTGACAGCCGTTAGATTCATTCTGCATTCTAGTCAGTGCATTCAGCCACTTGCTTGTGTTAAATCATTGTTCAACTCCATGAAAAATAAGCCTGTCAAAGTCTGACTCATCTCACAGTCTTTTTATTTGAGCCTTTTTGAATACTGCATGTGTCGGCTTTGCAACAAATTAGCAAAACTCTACCATCCGTCAACGTGTGTTTGATCAGTTGTTTCCTGCTTCCCACTGAGAGAACCCAAGGTGACACATTCTTTCATCCCGTGAGAGAGCTATAAAAGATTTGTATTAACAATCTAAGAGCATAGAAGCTGTGTGCATGCATCGTGTTCTGTTGCTGTGCACTCTTTGATTGCTAGAGCACTGGAGACTGACAGAATTCACGGGAGTCTCTGCAAACTTAAAAGTCTCAGAGGCTGTGGTATTAAACTAGGACCACCACTGAATCCTAATGTTCAATTATGTTTTTAAAGCTGTGTTCATTTCTGTTTTTGAACTCCAAAAGTACTTAAAAATGCATTCCTTTGAAGTATGATATTATTATTATTATTATTATATAATATGATTCCCTTACAAAATTGGTATAGCTGATATGGCTAATAGATGTTGCCTCTTTACTCTTGCGGTGGAGCAATATTAGAATTTAGTCAAATATTTGCTCCCCTTTTAGGCCTGTTTTGGTCTTCACCAACTTCTGAAAAATGTATCTGTCTCTTTAGCTTTAGATGTCTGACTCTAATCACCAGTTAGTTGTTAACTTCGTATTTAAGGCCATTAGTGCCGGGCAGGTATTATACATTAGGTTTATCAGAGCTTGTTTCCTGAAGACTGGTGCCTGCTCCTGGAAAAAGGATTAGTGAGAGCGATGAGACGGAACATGCAGTGAATGTGCCGTAAATCCAGCACAAATAAGGGAAAAGACGTTAAAAAGCTCCATTGCTACGGGTAACCAAACAATTGTGTGATATTTTTCTGTAGGTTCACCACTATAAGCAATTTCATCCAAAGTTATAATATAAAAATATAATATATAAAAATCTTGTTAAGAAGACCTTTAAAATAATTGCCGTTGCTGTTTTTGTCAAGTGCTTCACAGCATGCATTTATTTTAGCAATGCCAAAAAAGTCAGTTGACACATTTTAGAACTTTTTAAAAAAAGTGCATTTGAAAGCCTCCTGAAGCATATTTGAATATCCCTCAGTCCTTCCTCACAGTGTCTTGTGTCTGCGCAATTCACACATGCCACATTCTGCACACAGATAGCCACCCACGGGCACCAGCAGACTGTTCTTTCATGTCCACACATTATGATAGCACCACTAATGAGATGGGCATCAGCAGTAGCGGCAGTCGTTTCCTCCCACTCCTTCTTCTCCACCCATCGCCTCTTACTTCCTCCAGGTTGTAAACTGATTTATGGGCTCTAATTGCCCCGGGGACAGCAGCATCAGGCTGGTTAGCCACTGACTTCTATTTCCCCCATGCCAACTGGCCATGGCTTAATAGGGACAGTTAATTGGCAGCAGAGATGGTCTGAAACTCACTTACTGCTTACTAAGGTCATTGTTAGCTGAGAACTTGATTATGTGTGCCCAAACACATATTTTCTGAGTCATATATATGTTATTTGGTGCCCATAACATTTGGTATTTTAGCCTTCTTTGTTGCAGGTTCACAGTAAAAATGAAACAAGATTTGACTTGAGTGCTCGTAAAAATTACTTAAAGTAACAATTTAAGCTCCTCTTTAAATGTGGCAATATTGCCAAAGCGTCAGGAAAGCAGATGTTGCACTCAATGTGAATTTATCCTTGCCTTTTTAGAGGTACAAGGGCCCTGTAGGTAAACCTTGATTTTTGTAAGAGCACTTACTGAATTAGCACAAGTTGGCATTTGCTGAAGCACTATAGTCAATGTCGGTTTTCTTCCAGGAATGACAAATTTTGCATCACATTCTTTACCAGACAACAGCTGCTGGCTGCTGTGACAGCTAAATTTGCTCCCTCACAGATTTGCATAATAAACTTTTCCGTAGCTCTGCGCTCTTGAACCTTATAACCCGCGATGTACTGAATCACTGCATACTAAGTGCTGTCATCATCCTCAGAACAATGTTCATTGGCAGTGTCCTTTTTTTTCTTCCAGTTATAAGGCGAAGCATTTCAACAGCTGTGGATGTTGCAGCAAACAAAAGACTTAATTTACAAACTTAATTTACAAAAATTATGTTGATAATCAACTGTAATTAATTATATTTAACAAAAAAGTGTTGATTCTTTTTTTCTCCCAGTCTAAAAAATTTAAAGGTTAAAATAGTGCTGGGCAACCATTAAAAATTTTAAAGGAGACCTATTATAATGCATTTCCAGTCCTATGTTGTAGTTCTGTGACTCCTGTATGGCAGATTTGCATGATTCAAAGTTCAAAAAAAATATTTTCTATCTTATACTGACTCTTCATGTAGGCCTTCATTTAAGCCTTTGTCTGAAACAAGCTGTAGATGCTTTTGTCTCTTTAAGGCCCCCCTCTCAAAGCCCACTGTCTTCTGAAGACCTGAAGCATGTTACCAGGCTGTTGTTGCTACTGAGCAGTACAGACAGACTGAGCATAGCTGTGCGGAGTAAATGACCATATTTGGAATAACAGCTCCATCTAGCTCTGTGTCCATAAAGCTGTTGGTAGAAAAATCTGTTCAGAACTTGAGGAAATCTAAGGATTTTCTCACTGGGATATCTTTTAAATGCTTAACCTCTGCTGCTGAAGTTGAATTGCCTTGAACTTGTCACAAACCATTGGAAGAGAAATGGATCCTCGCTGTTTGAGTTTCCAGAATCTATTACTGTTTAACTAAATAGTTGTCAGGACAACAGGGGGGGAATTCGCATGGCAGAGCATTTCTAGATGTAGCCTATCAGGTAAAGTTATGTAGCCTATAATTTTAACCTGCGGTTTACTCGCGGTGCACTTGTCTCCCTGGCTGTTCACCACTCTGGCAGAGCAACCCAGCGGGGCCAAGCGAATATGTGGCGATTTCAAGAACGTTCCTAAGACTGACAGTATCCCCAATACTAATCAGCATGCAGTGTGCTTATTTTGCGTTTGTTTATCTTCTTCTCCTACAAGCTGCATCCAGCGTAGTCGAAGCCTCCTTCCACTGCTTGTTTGGGTGGGTGATTTGCAGGCTGATCAACATCCCACCACTCCTATGACCCACGGTTTGTGTGTGTATTCAGAGCCAGTGAGCAACTGACTTTCAAAATAATAATACTAAAAACTGCGTTAACGTGAGAAAAAATAATTGCCGGTAGGGCTGAACGATTAATTGCATTTGCGATATTATCGCGATGTAATAAACATTTTCTAATCGCAAAGGCTGCGATTATACTCTGGTCACATGACACCCAAGCGGAAAGCAGTCTGACGAAGTTAATGCTTCGTCTGCACGTTACGCTGTAACTTGCCTTATTGTTGTACAATGGCCTTAAGCTTGACAGACGCTCACACTACATAAACTTTAATGTCACATAAAATGAAAGTAGCACTCGCCACCGCAGGTAACGTGGTGATGGTGGGTGAATTCGTCGGGCCATCCGTAGCTTTGATGGACGGAAAAATACAGAAAGAAGCATGTAGTAAGGTATGCGTATTGTGGCGATCAGCCCCTGCGTCACACACACAGCCACCAACCAAACGCCGAAGTCCAAAAGAGGCCCAGTCTGTCCCGAGTTACAGCCTGGTTAAAGCAGGTGCGCTGCTCACCAGCATCGGAGGCTGCGGGGGAACTCCGGTGTTGTCAGAGAATTGCTAAGCTTGTCTGTTAAACACGAGAGGCGTCACTCTGTTTTATTTTCGTTAGCCAACTTTTGAATTGAACCTCAAACTTAGTATTTTTAGTTTGCTTACGGGGATACAGAAAGATGGACTCCTAGGACATTTGAACTGGATTTTGTACTGACCGCTTACTGTATAATACCCTGTGGTGAAAATGTAGGCCGACATGATGATATTATATTATATTATTTAATGCCATGACTTGACTCAAATTGTCTTTCTCATATTATTATAATTTGATATCTTATTGCTCATAATAATAATTCTATCTAATTCATCATAACACAGGCATGACCCACAAGAAAGAGCAGAAAGTTTAATCTATCTAATATAATACTATACACTGATTTACTGCTTGTACGTTTTGAATAATACAGAAGGTAAAGAGCTTAAAAATTAATTGCAAATTAAATCGCAATCGCAATATTGGTAAAAAAAAACACAATTAGATTATTTTCTAAAATCGTTGAGACCTAATTGCCGGTATTAATCAATTAACACGATAATAAGGTGTTAACTTGCGTGTTTTCTTGCAGTCATTGTTTTATCTTTGTCTTTTTGGTGATGCAGTACTTGACATGCAATACTTGAGAATACTTAACACATCATTTTCATGTCTTACAGGCTTGCTAGGACATGTGATCAAACTAGATATATTAGATTTGAGTTAACATCAGATGACCTTCTCATAATCAGTTCATTTCCCCAAATGACGCCAAAAGTTTCTTGCGGAGCTGTTAATTATGTGTAAGAATAGTAGATTGAGAGATGAATAGAGAGTTCTCAGAGAGCCCAGTGTGCCAGATGAAAAGATGAAAGCCCAGATGAGCTGAAGAGGCAGCTCTTTAACTCGATAACCCATGCCATCAGTCCCTCACAGACTCATTAGGAGCGGGTTTCCGAAGTTGGATGGCTGCCGTTTGGAGTTCTCTCCATGACTAATCTAGGACCTGGAGGGCAGGTCTGGAAGGTAGGAAGGAAGGAGGACTCACAGAGAGCAAAATAAGTGCCAATGATTTTGTGATCTTGTTTGCCCCCATACAACCCACCACCCACTAGGAAAAAAAAACATCGTGCCTATGGGCCCATAGCTGTTTTGAGATAATCTCCTCTTAAGGACTGCTTTCAAATGAATGCTAGTTGAAATCTTCACTTGTGGTTACGTTCAGAAAAGTTGCATGGTCATGTGAGTCTGAATAAATTTTAATTCCAACATTCTTGAAATACTCTCAAGTTCCATTAGGCAACTTCAACATCAGTGCCTACATTTTTTTAATATAAATTTCTGGGAAGCTGACATTGAAGATACCTGTCACAGTTGTATGTACTTTTCCCATTGATCTGCTGCTAAGAACCGAATAAAACCTACACAAACAAATACACCTAAAACTTAACAAAACCTTTTTTACATTTACTTACAAAACCATTACATGATAACAATTTCCAACAAAATAATAGAAACACCTCTCTGTATATGAGGTAGCAACACAAACTGTAGCCTCCTAAATAACTACATAGTCAAATCAACCTCTGTAAAATGTTTCAATAAATAATGCAACATTCATTAACGTTAGATTTATTACATGACTGTTTTTGTATCGGACTGGGTGTATATTTATGAAAACATTCATTATGAACTTACAGTAAAAATTAAATTAAAAAAAAACAACTATATTTATGTACATATATGTGACAATAAGCCTTCCAAATGATCTTTGCCCACTCAATTTTTCATTTTACCTGTACCTCTTAAGCGATAGTCTAAAGCCTGACTTTACATAGCTTTCCTAATATGCTGTTTTGTTAATTTAATGATACCTATGTACCCCTACTCCGTGTTTTAATCCTGATTGCTAATTCTGCAATAATCATTAGAGAGTTATGAAACATAGTGCTGCAAATCCCACTGCATCACCAGCTGCTGCCAGATGTATGGATATTTGTTTGCCAACATGCCAGTGTAGGTTAGAAGCTTTAAGTTGATCTTCCCTCTCCGAACATACTCAAAGACCTCGGATTTAAATGCTAGAACACACTACCTACACAGACTACTCGGTGTGTACCAGTTGGGGTTTGTGCTAATGTCAGTCTTTATTTTTGCCCAGGCAAGAAATATTGTTTTGTCCACAGAGTGCAGTGCACTTGAATAGCTCTGATTGTACCCAGTCAGTTGGCCTTTAAACAGTGCCCCCCGAAGAGCAATAACATCCAGTGTGATTTCTCTCAACATGGTTTTATCAAAGTCATTACCAAGAAGCAGCAGGGTGGCTTACTGCGTAGGAAAACTATCTGTGAACTGGTCCTACTACATTCCAACCCTAAGTAGAAGTAGTGAGATATTTTACTTAAGTAAAAGTGTCAATGTTATTGTGTAAAAATACTGAAAGTGCTGCATTCCGAATTATACCCAAAGTTCTTATTTTACAGAATTGCCCCTTCCAGAGTGTTATGTTACTGTTGGATTCATTTTGCGGGTGCATTAACATAGCAGCATTTGTTTTTATTAGTTGTCAAGGTAAAGCCAAAGGAGTTTAATTGTATGTAAAATAAATTCTGCAAAGTCACTAGTAAATATAACTGTCAAATGACTATGGTGGAGTAAGAAGTACAATATTTATATAAATGTATATAAAATACAGAGGAATAGAAGAAAAAAGGAGCAGTCAATGGAAATGAAGCACCTCAAATTTGTACAGTATTTACTTTTTCCCCTCTGTTTTGTAGATGACTGCCTTTTTTATTTTCTTGTGCTAGCAGACAAGTGAAATGGCTTTTTTTTCTGTCGGGTATAAAATACCACTTACTACACTAAGGTAGATGCTTCATTGGAGACCCAGTGAATATGCTGTAGCTCATTTTTGTCTTTCCTCTCTGAACATAACTGACATGTTTGCTGTACACTCGATGAATGCTCCTTTCACTTTGACCCAATTACTTCTGTCTTCACATCAACAGTGCGTCAAACCAAATGGCCCAATTGTATGACTACATATCTGATGTGTATTTGATTTGGCATTCACACCAGCGTTGATGTACACTGCAATCAACAATGACTAAAAGGGCACCCATGGCTTGAATGTCAGTCTGCTAATATGCAAGTGCCCTATAAAATCATCTCTAATACACTGTTTGTAACTGCTTTTGAGAGAATGAACCGTTTAACTCTGTGAAACATAGCTATGTATTCATCGAAAAAGTTAGAAAAAGTTGGAAAACTTTCTTTTGTGTTTTGTATGCAAAAAGTCCATATGCTTTTATTCTTCACTCTCTAGTGACAGACATCATTTGTATTTAAAAGAAAATGGGAAAAGTTTAGACTGTTAGAATCTGTTTTAATTGCTTCGTGATTCATCTGATAACTTTGAATAGGCCTCATTATTTCATCCATTGCTCAACATGAACTCTGCTCACACTCTGACTCCTGTGTAGAAAGTGCGAGTTTTCGTACTCTCTAATATTTGGAGTTCTGTGTATATCAGCCTGTGTTGCCTCATTAGTAATCCGATCACCTCGTCACAAACCTTTGGCCCGTATGAAACGCAGCCTTAGCTGTCATTGTTATTTCTCAGATCTCTGTGTTTATAGGCTGGCTGAAGCTAGCGCTCTTCAGCTCTGACACTGGCATCACACTGCCTGGTGCTGCCAAGTCAAAGGGACTGTAGCATTTTCACAGTATTTGCATAGCTGAAAGGGCCCCATTTTATAAAACCTCAATGACATATGTGCTCTCAAAAATACACAGAGTTGGGTAATTTTTTACTTTGCCTCTATCACCGGTTCAGTTTTCTACAGAAAAATGCAGTAGATGTCTTCTGAGTGTCTTATGGTTCTGTCAGTAACTTCTAAGAGATGTCAATGTATAGCTCTCACTTTTAATCAGTGGCTGTATGTACTTTAATATTCATAATATAGCAATATTTGTATATTACCTTGCTTAAAATCAATTCTATATATGTCACTTATGATATAAATAGAATCACATCATAAACCATGTCACAGTAATTTAAAGAAAGTCATTCAACAAATCAACATTTTATATTTACTCACCAGTTTTTAGCCATGTTAGCAGCATTGATCTAATGATGGCACTGTCAGCCGGTCCACCACTTTGTTTCAGACTGAAATATCTCAACAACTATTAGATGGATTGCCATTACATTTTGTACACTCATTGTCCCCAGAAGATGATTACCCTGACTTTTCCTCTAGTGCCACAAGAAGGTTGACATTTGTTTGTTTTTTTAGTGACATGTCTTGCTATCAGATGGATTGCCATACAGTGTGCTACAGATACCCTTGGTGCTGAGAGGGATATTTCCTCTAATTCCACCAGCGGATCAAACTTTTCATTTATCCTGTGAAGTATCTCAACATTTACCAGATCTACAGATTGTGTCCTATGCTTTGATTTATCACCTAATACCTGCAAAACTAATGACATTCCCATCAGCCTCAGTCGTTCTTTGTGTTTAGTGCTAATTAGCAGTTGTTTAATTAGCATGCAGACACACTAAACTAAGAAAGCATGGTATAATTTATACCTGCTAAACATCAGTAGGCTGGATGCTCAAAACTACAGAAAAGATTAATTAGCATCAAATTTGTTGCTTTTTGCTATTGTCAACTGGTAAGTGCAACCCAATAAACACCATATAACGTTCAAGTTAATGTTGTGTTATTAGTGTTTTAGCACACTCCACCATTCACCACTCCAGATTTATTAATTAATTATAGGACATGATGAATTTTCTTTTGAATATATAAGAGCCATTTTGTATTTGGTGTGATTTAATCTTGGCACCATCATCCCTGCTATGTTCAAGAGCTCTTTATTGCTAAGTGGTTTGAATGTTAAAGTGAAGTGAGTTATTTTTCCCTCAGTGTAAATGGAAAGGTCTAACAGATGAGAGCAGTCCTTTGACTAACCCCAGTGATATTTTTGAGTCATTAGAGCTTCCCTTAGCTTCCCTGGGGTGTGCTGCTCTGTATAAATTCTTACAGCCTAGTTTATCTCAAAAGCACTCATCAATTTTAGCAAGAGTCGAATGCACTGTATTTAGGATGCACTAGAGGAAAGTTGTCACACTACGGTGAGAATCTGAATGAAAATATGCGGACAGATAAATTGATTTAATATTAGATCAGGTGTCTGAAATAAAAGTAATCTAATTTAATAAGTTGGTCTGATAATGAAGGTTTTTGACCTTGCCTTATCTGTGAGGAAAGACAGATACGCTAGCTATTCAGCAATAGTATGCAAATAGATCGTGATCATTATCAGGGATGCTCTCTGAACTCAATTAGCAAGTATGATCTCCTGATAACTTTTCATTAGCATAATGCTAGGTGTCTGTGGTGCATATCATGGAAGCTGAAGTCTGTGTACCCAGCTGCAGGATGTTAGCTGAAAAAAAATGTTTAAAGGGTAAGAAAAGCAAATCCTCTTGTTGTTTGTGCTGAAATGTAAATGTAAAGCACACTCATCAATCAGCAGTAATGAGGTGATTTTTCTGACACTGACAGTTTGATGTAGCATATTTCTCATAATGATGCCATATGTATACAGTATCAGAATGAGTCTAATGTGTAGGAGGTGCTATCTTGCACTTGCACTGCCTAATTAACAAGTTAAAGGATCTCCAAGTTATGTTTTTGTCTTCCTAAGCAAAAAATAGGAAACCCTGTGATTTCTGGAGACCTTGATTTCCCTGCTGAACTTTAGATGAAAAAAAGCAGCAAGAGCAAGGCTGTTTTTAGGAATGACACATTTCTAGGGTGTCCCCAGAAATGGTTGATGTCTTCGCTTAAGGCTTAAAGCAAACACTAAATCCTTTGGATGAATCTGTGATTACATTTATAGTAGCAGCTTAAATTTCCCAGCCATTAACATTTTGCTTGTAGTTGTAATGAAGTTATAAAGAACTGGTTTGTCATGTCTCTCCCTCTGCATGTGAGCATCTTATTTTCCCTCTCTTGCATAATGACCGGCCATCACAAATTTTTCAAGGCAGCCAAGCATCATCCCCCTGGCATTTGGCTTTGTTAATAATGCAAGCTTAAAAGAGCAGTGGCACCACAGACTGTGTAGCTAATTTTCACTATGCAGACATTTTTGATTCACACTCATTCTGCTGTGTCTGTGCAGAGAATATTCCCTGAAATCAATATGGCGATTAATTATGGACTGTACAGTAATTACATCTTTTTTAACTGCTCTTGGACTAAGTTAAATACAGACAGAGGAGAGGGACCACAGTTTTAAAATTTCATACTTTCACGCCCACATTAAAAAATATAGTCAGAAGTTCAAGAAAATAGTTCTTTATGGCTTTAATCTTGTTTGAAATGTCCTTTTTGGGGTGTCTTAGTCAGAGCCCGCTGTGAGGGAGAATAAATTCTATTTTCATCCGCCTCATTAAGTTTTTCACTTTAATTAATGGCAGGATGTGCTCACAGAGGAACTGTCCTGTCTGTTCGTTAAAGCCCATTATATGTCTGAGCTCAGGCAGACTGCTGGCTTCAAATAGGCTTTTAGGTAATGGAGTTTACATTATCGCGTGAACTGCACATGTCTAAAAACATCCATATCGAAACCATCCCACATTAGTGTACAGATACTAAAGATCAGTCACGTAGAGAGAACAGGAGATTTCATCTACCCGCATCATCAACCAATTGTAGTGGAACCGTGAAGGAGTGGTGCTGCTGCTGGAATGAGAGAAGGAGCAGAAATGGTTGATTACAGCTATGTTTTGCCTGTTGAGTTGATATTTAGCCAGAAGCTGTGAAGACTATTGATTCTGCTCTTTCCTTTACTGTGTGACCCAGCAGTGGGAGCTGTGTCCAACCTTGGTAATGTCTGTAGAACTTAGAGCTATTAGTGATAAGAAAGGAGTTCAGTTAGACCCATCACACCCTTCACCTAATAAGCTAGCCTCTGTCAATGGACTGCAGTTGAATTTAGCTAAAGTTAAACAAAAACCACGGCCTTTAGGTGCTGTAGGTCCGTGCATGTGTCTGTGATCATCCAGTTAAATACATCCTATGAGGCCCATCCTTTTTATTTTTTATTTTTAGTTTGTAATGTTTTATTCCATTCTAAATAAAAACATTAAAAAATATTTAAAATATGTACTGCAAACAAACTTATTACATGGATTTTTGTATTGTTGATTTTTAAAATAAATAGATTTTGTAATTATTTTATTATATTGTTTATCTGTACAACAATTTTTTTTTCATCAAATATACAGTGGCTACAAGCTAATCTGTGGTCCTTTAGCGGAGGCTGCCTGTGATGCGCAGGTTGAAACGGTAAAAACTGTTTCTAAAATAGTAACAGGCAGCAGCTGTGAGCTAACAGCAGTACATTTCCAAACAAACATTATTAAACAATATACAAATATTTTCTTTTTTTGAAAATTAAATACTGGAAATAATGAGGCCCACATATTGAGCAGTAATATTTCCCAGCCCACAGGTGCAGTGGATGGAAACACATTTTAGCATTAGTCCAGTGTTAAGCGTATCAACTATATTGACATGTTCACAGCTGCAGAAAATTGTGTGAGGTGTGCCGAGGGGGAGCCTATGCTCGTGCAGACAGGATGGTGGTAATAGGCTGTCTGAGTGCTTAGGAGATGGGAGGGGGGTCTCCCACTCTGAAGCTAGAGAGCCATAGAAATGGACTTCTAATGGCTTATCCAAAGGTGTTAAATGACAGTTAACCTTTCCAGCTAATGATTAAGGTGAATCTTAATATGTATCACACATCGGTCCTTGATAGTCAGCAATGGAGAGAAATGTGGGACATGAATATTTTACAGCTTTAAAACACCCCAGATCCCACAGCATTGCTGTCTCAACAGTGATGGTTATTCCTGTTCAAGGTCAGTTAGATGGGGCGGTGAGGGAAACCCCAGCCCTGGTAGCACCCCTATTGCCACACAGCTGAAACATCATGTGAAGAGAAATTGCAGATTCCCAGAGTGAGACCCAGTTTGAGTAAGGTTTAGCTTATGCCATGACAAAGGCAGAAGGCTCTCTTGGAGCTGCCTGCACAGCAGATGTCCACTCACCTGCCAGTGTCAGTTACATGAGCATTACATCTTCATGCCGCTTTATTGCCTGCTCATGAAACCTTGATGCAATCCACTTAAGTGGCATAGCAATTGTCCTTGTTTCACCTTGCCAGTTTTTTATCACACATTCTGATGTATCTTTATATGCAGCCTTAGGGCAATCATTTGTCGCAGCGTGTTTATTGATTAGTAGGTGTGTGGAAAACACTCACACCAACTGAAGCAGGGAGTAAGACTGAGATACCACAAGAACCTAGAGTATTAAATAAATAAAGCAAGCCAGGTTATTGAATATGCTGTGCTAGACATTTTTCTCCTACACTCATGATAAGGGTTTTTTCCCCCTCTGTGGGTAATTCTTAGAGATTAGTACGCACATTGTTGTATGGCTGGTTCCGCCAGGGAATGAAGTTAAATTGCGGATGGGCCTCTGACTCTGTAAGTAGCAATCATAATTCGCCTCTAAAAGCTTCATGCCACTTAAGTTATTAACATTTAATTTTGCAACATCAGAGTGGATTAACCCATCAGACAGTGTTCTCATTAAGGTCTACTCATCACAACTTTTTTTCATGAGTGCCTCTAGCCCTATTGTACTTCAGTCTGTCGAAGTGAAAGATTCAACTTGTGTTTCACCTCTGTTGGAAGTGCATATTTTTTCACACGGTCAAAGATTTATTCTTCGTGGAAGTACAAACCACTAATATTTCTTTATCTTGTCTGGCTACAGCTTTAAAACTGCAGTTCAGTTTTCCAATTAATGAGTTCATATTTGGCAATTCTAAAGTATGCTCTATATATAGTGCCATTGTTCAGATCCTGGGCTTTGGTGCCGTTTATTTAAGGTGTTGGATTGATCTGTACTCAAGTAGTTTTGTTGCCTAATGTGAACTATACAGAAGAAAAACATTTCTGTTTGTTAATGTATTTTTGTTTAGAGCACAGTGTTCCACACTTCCACACAAGAAATTATACCTACAGCAAAAACTCAATAAAAGAAAGAATGCATGAATGTGGTAACAGAATGTACAATTAATATTTTCACAATGAGTTTAACTTAAATGTTCCTTTTTTTAATATAAATTTCTTTTCATTTTCAGCTAAGTTGACTTTATCGATTTTGGAACTAATAATAGTATATGTTTCGAACAGGAATATGGAGTTCATTTATATATAATTTGTAACTAGTTTGTGTTTACCTGCCAGGGACTGCAGATGGAAAGCAGCTGTCAGCTAAAAAAGAAAAAATGTTAAATGTGTCCTTCAGAAATACTTTTCATAAGGTAAAATAAAATAAAATTTAAAAAAACTGAACTCCAAACCCTTCCGCCAGCACTAGTGTCCTAGCTGTGATTTACTTTGTATTTATGAGCTCACAGCAATAATACATAATGTTTGCCCATTAATGTGAGTATTAAAAAATTAAAATCATGGTTGGCTTTTTATAATATAAATAATGTGTAATGCAATGTGTCAAAATCCAATATACAATGATTTGGCGTGAGTTCAGGTGTTGGCCACATTGGTGTTTGCATTTGAGGTTACATCAGTAAGAAGTCTAGATTTAAACACTTTCCTCTTATCTTTCCAGAGTGTTCCTACGGGCTATTAATCAGTATGCAGAAGTGTTGAACAAGAAATTTCTGGATCAAACCAACTTTGAGCTACAGGTAAGAGCTGAACCGTTGAAAGCCTCGTTTTTATTAACAAACTTGATGACAGCCCACCCACCATTTCAAAAACAATGTTATTTTAAGTGCTAAAGATTTTAAGTGCTATTAGCAGCAGTTTGTGAAAAGATTTACATGGCATTTTTAACTCATCACTTGGCTCCAGTTTTACACCATGGCTACTTTTAATTTGTAGCATTGTTGGACCCACTGAATAGAGAAAAAGATGAAGGCAGTAGACAGTGTGAGTGTGAGGAGGGAACACCAATTACTTTGTAATTGCTGGCAATTTGATGTGCATTTCAGAATATTTGAAGCCCCCCACCCCTAGAATAGAGCAACTTTTTGTGCTTGCTTTGTAAATGTCAGACATATTGAAGAATGTTGATGTTGTAAACATCTAAACCACTCTGAGTTTTTAAAGCCTTTATGGATACATTTTAACAGTGCTTTGTTATATGTGTGACATACAGCACTTGGAACTCTCTTTATGTTACATGAATAAAGTGTTGGGTTTCCCTTATTTAGTATTATTTAGTGGTGTTCAGATAATCTTCACATTGTGCATATAACTATTTTTACAGTTAGAGCTTAAACATGTATTTTGCCTTATGAGAATTCTTATTATAAAGTGTGTACTCTACATGCTTTGAAAACTCATGAAGACACTTATTCCCTATGCATGCATGGGTTATTTGCACAGCAGTGAAAAATGCAGGCTTTGGTAGCACTACTTTTAGCTGCTGTCATTTTCTGATTGAGAATGCGCTCTGGAGGCCAGTGTCCTAAATCACCAACCTCTCCCTCCACTGGGACAGCTTCCCGACACACAAGTATACCCATCTCATCTAAACCTTTTGATTTAATCACACTGTAAAGCTTTCCAGCCCCACACAGTGCGGTTTGGTACTGAATGATATTGTTGTAAAACTGTTTTTTCAGTTGTGGAACAACTACTTTCACCTGGCTGTAGCCTTCCTCACCCAGGAGTCACTGCAGCTGGAGAACTTCTCCAGCGACAAAAGAGCAAAGATCTTCCAAAAGTGAGTACAAGCGCTGTCCCAATCCACAGCACATACTCATTGCACACCAACACAGCCCAAGCTCTCTCCTCACCATTAGTAGGCTTTATATAATTCATCATTTTATATAATTCATCATACAGAGGCTCACAGGCATAGCCAGCACCCCATGACTCTTAGTAGAGGCTGTATTAGATGTTCATCCTTCTGAACAAAGCGGAACAGCCTCATAGTAACTAGGGGTTACCTTAACTGATAAAGGGGAGACATTTTGATCAACATGCTGCACAGAGTTCTGAAATGGCTGAAGTTTTAAAGCCACAAAGTTTAGATATGTATTGCTTTTGAAAATCCGCTCTAAGAAATAACCCACCTTTCAGCTTTAAGTTCAGAAAGCGGTTTTGTTTCCTGGTCATCCACCGTCTGTATCTACAAAAAGCCATTCATCTACATTAGTATTTCTCATAGAGTCTGGTAATGCAGCCAAACATGTAAATGCTTTCTGGGCAGACGTGGCTCATATTGGCTCTCATCTTCATTTGGAGGAGCTTTTTCACACCACAGCATACATCACACTGGCCTGTGCTTGACAGTGAGACTCCTCGTTGGTCAATGCTTTATTATAGGCCCTGATAAAGTCCCACACAAACAGCCAAACACAGTAAACAAGACGTTCACAGCCACCCCCACCCCGCCTTTCTCAACTTGTCAGCCTTCCCAGAATTAAACAGCTTTTGGATTCATATACATAAGAAGTGCCATTCCTGGTGTAAGCTCAGAAAAGGGCTGCCTTGCTGTTTCCACACTGCTGACATTCTTTAATCTGTCATTCAAATACAATTACTTAGCTTCCAGAGGAAGCAAAGGGGATATTATACAGTGTTTGTCAATTTCTCTTTCACCCACTCTTCCTACCTCTACCCGCCCACTCTCCTTCTCTGTCTCTGTGTCTGTCTCCCTCCACCTACCACTTACCTTCTGTCTTTTACCTCTCCCTCTCTGCAGCCCGTATATACAGTCTATGGTGGTGGTGCATGAACTGTCAGTTCTCTCTGCAATAGCAATTGTTGTGCCTTGCTCAGGAGCACAGAATAGAGGGGTGAAATCAGAGATGTGTGGAACACAGCTCTCTAGCACTCTATGTTGGCTTTTCTTCTGCCTCACATGTGTCTCCCAGTTCTTTTGGTGAATTTCTGGTCCATTTTTGGGGTTTCTATGTGATCCTCAATTCTTTGTCACACTTTGTGGCTTGAATAGGAGGATAAATGCATCTCTGTGTGGGCCCACATTCCAGACCTCTGCAACAACATTGATGAATACAATGTTACCATAACTTGTATCAAAAATACAAGTTTTGATAGATAAAGTTTTGATAAACAGGATTTTTTCTTATAAAGTTTACGTAGAAGAGGTCTGGCTGAGCACCATGGAAATGCAAACAGACAGACATACACAAACACATAGAGAGCTGGATAAATGAGCATGCAGCAATGTCATTGTCATGATATGACTGATAAGGAGAGGGTGTGTCATATTGTCATGTTTTGTCAGTATCTCTCACTTCCTTTGCTTCAGGCTGTGATCACATCTCATCTGTTCTTACGGGCCACTACTTGTCAATCGCTTGTTTTGTTTCTCTCTTGCTGTATCTACCACTCTCTCTGTATTTTTTCATCCATTTGTCTTCTTTTCCCACCACCTCATGCCTCCATATCCATGTCCTCTCAATCTTGATCTTTGTCCCCTGACCCAGTTGCATTACACAGCGCAAGCTGCCAAGATCCCCAGATCCACTCACTGCTCACCGCTGTCCCTCTGTAGGCATGTTATTCTTAGTTAACCTCCAAGAGCTTTGCGCCCTGTAGTTGACAGGTATGTGTTGTAGGTCCTGACAGCCGACAGTCATGGTGCCTGTCTGGCTGCATACAGGAGTGTGACAGAACAGCACCCTGCATCTGTCTCAGCTCAGATGAGGACATGATGCCTCCCGAGCAATCGTTTGCACTCCCATATGTAGAGACACAAACCCTTATTATTTTACACATCTATGCTTTGAGCAAAATCATACACATATATGAGCAGGAATACATTTTAAAACACAGACATGTTGCACATAAAAGTGTGGATCAGAGGCAAAACAAATCAGAGATGTAATACATAATGCATAATACAGTTTCTTTTTTTTAAAATGCAGCTCTACGGTAATTTATAGAGGAGGGCATCTATTTATATTTTATCATCTCGCCAATACTTTGCTTAAAGATCAATCATAGGGCTTTGCAACCCTCCTCCTTTGACAGCTATTTATGGTAAAGTGTTTTGACCTGCCCTGGTTGCAAAGAGGTGACACAGCATCTTTGGTAAGGTCTCTTCCAATGCTCCTCCCCCTCTGTCAAAATTCATAAGTGTGTCTTTGTACAATATTGGCAAAACAATCAGTTGGGTTTAAGAATTCCTTTAGGGCTCCGGGGTGCTCTGAAATGTCACAATGTGTGAAAGGCTCTGAATGGATATTAATTGGAGGTCAGGAGAGGTGTCACGCTTAGACCTCAAACTCCGCAATGTCATGCCAAGGTGTCATGCCATCAGTTTGCTAGAAAGAAGAGACAGAGGTTCCACTGTGTCTCCATCAATCACTCAGTGTGATAGACCCCGATGTCAGGCCTTATTCTTGGCATGGGAATGCAATGCAGTCCCCTGCAACGTCACCAACTGGTGAGGGCATGAGGCTGGAGGAAGGAAAAAGTTACTGATGCCTCTGACACCACATCTTACTTTAAATGCCCCTCAAAGTGGTATCAGGTATTTGATTATTGCATAAACCAAATCTCGCACTACTTTCCTTACTTACCTTACAAACCTACTTTGCTGTGTTGGATTTTGTGATTAGAGTTTTGATCATTTATCATAATGTGGTGTTGATGCTCTCCTTAACAAACTGGGTGTTGTTAAAATGACACACAGTGAACACAGTCACACTTGCAACAAACTCTAGAATCGCATAAAAAGAGGCCTTTCAGATTGAATCTAAATCTAGCTTTTGTGTAAGGTGGTGAGGTAGTTTCAACCAAATAAAAAAACTTTCTTTTTCTTAATTAGCCACCAGTCAGTGGTGATCTGTAATTTTATGCCAGGGCCAGGCAGGCACTGTTTGACATTTTAATCTGAAATAATGGTTAAACATGTAATAGAACAGTGGGTTACACAGCATGGCAGTTTTATCCATCAACTTTTTGTGCAACTTGTTTTCTGTTTTAACTGCCTTGTCAGCCACACAACCACAAGGCTCAGTTGAGGGCAGAGACTGTGATGGTTCAGCTCTGCTCCAAAACAGAACCTCAGTATTGCAGTTCAATGCAGTTATTCCTCACAGTGAGCCAGCAGGGAAAATACATCTGACTACTCCTCAGCCTGCAGTGGTGTGGTTAAAGCATGCTATATCAGGCCAGTGGAAATAGGGTAAAAAAACAGTCAGAAATAGCTATCTCAGGACTGTTATCTTCATTGTGTCCTCTATATTGTAGATCTTAAAACAATTTCAGGCTTGAACTCACTCTCTTTACATTTACATTACTTTTGTTTCATGTGAGCGGTTTCACAGAACTGGTCTCACTTTCTGCCTCTCTGCCCTCTGTTTCCACTCCTGTTAGTCTCTCCTTGATTCACTGTCTGTCTTTCTATCCTTTCTACTTGACTATTTATGCTTCCTGTTACCTAGGGCTGTGTGGCAGGCAGGGAGATGGGCTACAAGCAGGCGTGGAGATTGGTTCATGACCTAGACATGACAGAGCTGAGCAGCTTATAAGCCCTTATTAGCAAAAGCTAAACATGTTTAATTTAAGGACCCTCAATGCACCAAGTTAACCTCAAAGAGGCAGTACCAACAATGACTGTGTGATCAGACACAAATGCATAATGCAGAAGACAGAACATGTCAGCTGTCTGCATGTTTGTGCAATATTTTTGCAAACTTGGATTAGTGTGCATTTTTATTCCAAAGAAAATTTTACCATGGTCAGGGGGCACTATGCATCTGTATAAACTGTGTCATTATATGCTAGTGTGACGTGTGCCATTCAGACATAGATGAGAGAGGCTCAAGCTGCTGTTTTCCACCATTTACTTAGATGTCTGAAGGAAAAACAGTAAAAACACATATTGCATATTGTGTTCAGTTTTGTCACTGCACATATGGAACTTCTTTAGAGAAAAACAGCACTCAGAATATATATTTTCTTCACTCTGATGCCTGGAAACATACTTACTTACTTTCTCACTTACTTACTCCCATCCTTATGCTGTGTTTTAGATATTCACTGAAAACGTTAAAGAAGCAGCCTGTTATCCAGCATCCATATTTCATGTTTAGTTAACTTTACCTTGATTTTTTGGGCTCATTCTCTAATTATATCTATCGCATAGACTGAAATCTTCATATCATCATCAGCAACAACATTGACATTGTCTTTGGTTTTGGCAGCTGCAGCACAGCTGAAAACATGACACAGCCAATCATACATTGTTACATCGTTACATTGTATTAGGTAGTTAAAATTCTCAACAAACACTAATTTGCGTTTACAAATTAGTGTTTCTCTAAATCACTTGAGCCCCCAAGTCATTTTATTTTCTATGCCATGATTTGACTGAAGCTTGCATAACATTTTATCCGGTTTGTGTTTCAGGTATCAGGACATGAGAAGACAAATTGGCTTTGAAATCAGAGATATGTGGTACAATCTAGGTAATTTAACCAATATTGTTCAATTTCACTTGTGACCAAAGGATTACAAGTGAAATTATTTTTTTATGAATTAATTCAAGATTATTCATACTAACTCTGCAGTAGCATGTCAGCAATTGACATATGTTGATACAAGTGTTGTTTTTTAAAAGTCTGTTTATGATTATCTGCCAACTATGTAACCTCACACTCATTACAAGTCAACCCAGCAGAACAGCAGCTAAATATAGACAATCATGTGTTAATTGGCTCTGTGCTGTGTGATGAGAGAGACTCAGTAGTCAAGTCTTAATGGAATGCGATTGCAATACGGGGATTGGGGTCTTAGATTTGAACACCTGTGCCTCCCTTAAAGTCTTCTCATTATAATCTACACCATCTGATCCATTTAATTACAGCTTTCCGCCAGATTAGATTTACTCATTCAATCGGCCCCTTACTATTTTTTACCTGAGGTGTTTGGTTTGAAGTTATTTACTGCATGATTGTCATGGAAGATTCTAATGAGAGGAGACTTCATAAACATGGGGAGCCAGATCTCTTTTTTTGTTTGCTACTTTTAAAGCTGCAGCACAGCACAAGGATTATTATGCCTCGTTACGATCACATGTAGTTCTTGTTTTGTTGAAATCTACAAAGGATTTGTGTAGTATACTGTGCTTTTAAATATAAATGTCTTTTTTTCTCTCCCAAGGGCCACACAAGATAAAATTCATTCCAGAGATGGTTGGTCCTATCCTGGAGATGACGCTAGTTCCTGAGATCGAGTTGCGAAAGGCCACCATCGCCATCTTCTTCGACATGATGCAGTGCGAGTTCCACTTCACTTGCAGCTTCCAGCGGGTGCGTCCTCTGAAACATGAGAAAACGGACTTTATGAAAAGTAATGGGTGTTGGTGTCTGAGGAGTAATCTGTGCAGAGAGATGGTCCATCTGAGAAAAAGTTTCATAGCCACAAGCTTACTTGTAATTTTGCAAGTATAATTTTGTGTATGCCGCGATTATAAACAGCCACGGTAAGTGGAACTTAATGTTATGCTCCATTACAGAGCAAAATTAAGCCTTTCTGCACAAGGAAATCCGTTTGGCTACAGCTGTTCTGTCATAAGATGTTTCAGGCATTTTTCAGCTCTGTGTATTTATGTCGCCTCCCTAAGTATGTGATGTACTTGTTTCAAATTGTAAAGCAGCACAATAGCTTCCAAATGTCCCTGCCGGCCTTTGTGGTCCTGTGAAGATTGTCAGTTTAACCATCACCCTTCTCTCAAGATAAGGGAGGGCTGCTAATTGGGTCAATTGGATATAACGGTCACTTCCTTTCCCTTTAGTGAAATCTGATCAAATTTACTTGGCCCTTTATTCTGTAAGCCAATAATATTCCCTTTACTGTGTCTCTTTCTTTCTCCATATGTGTTGTAAATCCTTGGCTTAACACAGAGCAGCATTTATATATTGCCTCTCTTGGCTGCTCCTGCTCTGTATTTTTGCCTAGCCAACACACGAGCAAATCAAGAAGTCAGTGACAATTGGTTTGTTTCATCACAATAATGCCTTTTTTTATACAGCTGCTACATACAAATATCAAAAAAAATAAAGCCTATGCATCACTTTCAGAAGCTAAAGGGGTTGTGTCTCATGATGCAGCCTTTTTCCTTGTTCTATTCAAATTTATACAGATTAAGAAAAGTTTTAATGTTAAACAGAAAATACCAGTACACAAGCAGCTTGGCTGCAAGAGAGGGACGATTAAAGTCAAAGCACAGATCCCCTCAGCCAAGCCTTGATGCAGAGAGAGAGCGAGAGTGAGACAGGGAGATGGCGTTAATGAATTGAAAAATTAGCTAGACTGATTATTTACGCCTGCTCTGTCTAATTGCAGTTTGAGAACGAGATCATCACCAAGCTGGATCACGAGGTGGAGGGGGGGCGCGGAGACGAGCAGTACAAAGTTCTCTTTCAGAAAATGTAAGTGCTGATTAATGGGCAGGATTATGCCTGAGCCTCTCACAAGTTAGATAATGCTAATTGCAACATAGCACTCCTCAAAATAATCACAGTCTGCTAATGATCACACAACTTTTCATCACAGCTTGCCTCTGAGATATTTGCTTTCAGCACAGTTGGATGTTAACTCTGCTTTAATGGGCAAAAAAAGAATGTTTCCCCAAATCCTTAGTGGCAAAAGTTTGATATTTTAAACTGTCCAAGAACCTCTTATACATGCTTCACATGATGTGTTTTCCTCTCTGCCCCATGCTTCTCTTCCTCGCATGTCCCCAACCACACATAAACACAAAACGTCACTTCACACCTCAAACACAACAGTTTACTGGAGCACTGCAGGAAGCACAAGTACCTGGCCAAGACGGGTGAGAACTTCGTCACACTGGTGGTTCGTCTGCTGGAGAGGTTGTTGGACTACAGGACCATCATGCATGACGAGAACAAAGAAAACCGAATGAGCTGCACCGTCAATGTGCTCGTAAGATGTTTTTTTTTAATCAGTTTTGAATATACACAAGCTGTAATTATGACACATTGATTCTCCTGCATCAATGACGTATGGGTAAATGTATAAATTACTTTAACAATAGTTATTTATAAGGTCTATATTATCAACACCTAGAAATTGTTCAAAGACTATTGAACTACCCACAAACAAGAAACAATAATAATCACCTCCACATGTCACAGTGCATTAAGATGTTATCACAGAGCAGCTCACTTCCTCTGTCATGTGACATTTCATCTGGCAACACCGAAATGTCAATTTTGTGTCACGTGATTACTGGCATTGAACAGGCTTCTGGTCTATATTCACGATTCACCTGAGTCATGTTTGTGTGTGCTGTGCCAGTTTGTGTAAAATGTAAGTTTTTAGTTTTAACCAGGCGAGCAGCATGACTGCCTGCCACTGCGATTCTGAAGTCAGCCAACTTTAGTAGATACTTAACATCTCCCTGCTGCAAGCCAGGATCTTGTTATTTATCCGTATTTTAGAAAATTGTTTTGTCACTCGGCCAAAACATTGTTCTTTTACAAATATTATTAAAATAATCTACTGTCCAGAGACTTATAGTTTTCTCAAAGGTTTGTGAGCAGTATTACAGCATTGTTGTTGTTTTAATGGTCTGTCTCTTTTCCTACTGTAGAACTTTTACAAGGAGATAGACAGAGAGGAGATGTACATCAGGTAAGACAAATTCATTTCAAGCCTTATGACTCTTCAGCATGTTCATGTGGACATTCAATCATTTCAATGCATTTTAACTACACCACTAAAATACATTACATATAGTACTTTAGGAAATTCTGTGCTGTGACTGTCAGTTTAGCTGTCAGTTTAAATTTTTACTTACCAAAGGCTAAAGGCTGTCCATCTTGAATCTTTTCCTTTAAGCCATATGTCCCCAATGATCCAGAATAAAATATTTCATTTTGTTAAAATACGTTACCATTTCCACTGTTTCACCAGTCAGAGTTTTCCACCAGTCTGTCAAGCATTATTGGAGGTAAAAGAAGCTGTCAAGGATCATCACACTAGTGGAGTTAACTTTCTGTCTGTTGTTAAAGTATAAGAAGCCCACCCAGATGACCCCATAAATCATTGCTATTTTCTGCCAGGTACCTGTACAAGCTGTGTGACCTCCACAAAGAGTGCGACAACTACACAGAGGCTGCCTACACCCTGCTGCTACACGCCAAACTGCTCAAGGTAAACAGACACAATAGCAACACCAAATAAATGTAGAAGTACACTTTCTAAAATACTTCAAACAGCATAGATCGCAGAACCCAAATACACTGTTAAGCTTTTGTCAGGCACATGGCATTTAACCTCAGGCATTAAACAAGTGTGTACAGGATTTAGTGAGATAGGGCTGCATCCCTTTAATCCCTCCATGGCATGAGGTGGCTGCTAAGAGGGCAGATTTGCTGAGCAGCATCTTTTTCACCTTGCGTAGTCGATGCAAATCGCAGCTAGTATCTGATCTTTCCTGAAGAAAAGCTAAGACATAGTTTAAAGCTGACAAAAAAGCAACAGCAGCAGCCACCTGAGGTGCTTCATGATAAAGATGTACTTTTTCCTGTCCTCCTTGTCAGCAGGAAACGAAGAATCCTCTATTGTAAATCACATGGTTCATTGCATGAAACTTGTGGTTTGAGGTAGAAAAGGAGCAGATTTCTGCCACACTTTTAGTGCAATTAAATCCTAAATTAGATGCATAAATATTTATAAGCTATCATGAAGCATTTAAGATAACACCTTTTTGTAACACAGGTCTGCACTAGGCTTCGGAAGTTTATATATCTGCCAAAAATATACCACAGCCACACACAACTCCCTATACAAAGAGCTGCAGAATTTGGAGATGTTCCTCTCTGCCTTTTATCCAAAATGGTTGCACCCAACATCTCATCTGTATTTGCATAAATAGTTGGCTGCTTCAGCATTTGCACAGGTCCAGACAGGGGAGAGCAGGCTGTGACTAAATCACATTTTCCTCGCTGAACACACAGCAACATTTGCAGGACTTGTTTTTGTTATTATTATTTTGATTCTGCTGAACTCCCAGCAGCTGTGGCATTCTTGACAACAGCATACCATAAGAGGCGGATTCACTATTATGTTGTGGAAACTGGTTCATTTTGCTCCACCAGAGTCTGGATAAGTCCTTTCTTCTCCAATAAGCTGTCCAATGTAATCATTGAAGTCACTGTCCTCCTTTTTATATCCACACACAGACATGTGTAAACAAGCTTGAATGAGGATGAATGATGGATATATTATTCTGCATCCACCAGCAGTAAAAATACCTGTAATAATTAATCCTCCAGTAGAGTACCTGCAGCACCATAATAATGGTTGATGAATTTACAGCACTTTGTGTATTGTCAGAGATTTATCAACACTTTAGTTCTGTCGATGCAGGGTCACCAGCCATCATGAATAAACAGAGATCCACTCTACCATGTAAATGCTGCAGGCCAGCTGTAAAGGAATCGATAACCTGACCCAAAGCCTCCCAGCATGCCACAGCAATAATGTGCAGAACAATTACTTTTTCACCCATCTACTGCACAGGGTATGCAAATTCCTTGGCTTTACGATCCAAATTTGGCCCTCACACAACACTTGGTCAGATTTTCACAGAGATCTTATCTCTTCAGGTTAGTCACAACACTGCAAACACTACACTTCCAATTAAAACTGGCTGGTAATGATTCAGACCTGGCAGGACACATAGGATTATGCTTCCTCGACACAGAGGCCAGTCAGAATGTCCATCTCCCTGTTAGCCAAGCTGCTCTAGCCTGTCAGAAACCTCATTATTCTCCATGCTGGGTGAAGAAAAGGCATGATGGGGGACACAGTCAGCACAAAAGGATACCGCCGCAGTCTTTTTTTTTTTTTTTTGCATCAGCTCTTACTTACTTGCCATTGTTTACAAATTAAGCTGAATTTGTGATGGATAAGATTACGCTGCTGCATGTATCTGATGTTTATTAGCATACATGATGCCTTCTCTCTGCTCTCCTAGCTCCACTTCAATGGCCTGGCTTCCAGTAGGCTATCCCACTGGAACACTATTTTGGGTTACGGAAATTCTCATGCTAAATACTATAACAGCAGGTATTAGCCAGAGAAAGCTATGTATCTCACTGATGCTGTCTCTGAGCCATTCAATATGTATCGACGCCTGTTTCATTGCCCATCTCTCAAGTTTCCATCTTGCCCTGCCAGAGTGCAGCGCAGCTTTAAAAAGAATTACACATCAATCTCGCCCATTTGCATTGGCTATAACTCAGTGATTGATTTCTTGTCACCTGTTCCCCTTTTGCTCTGTATTGTATTGCACAGTGTTGACCCCAATGCTAACTTGTCCTCTGTAGTGGTCAGACGAGCCATGTGCAGCCCACCTGACCCAGCGAGATGGCTACCAGGCCACTACTCAAGGACAGCTTAAGGACCAGCTCTACCAGCAGATTATCAATTACTTTGACAAGGGCAAGGTAAGAGACACACACATACATTCAGGCACAAACCCACACAGAAGAGTGGTCGTAATCATGATAAATCCTGGACTCTGTGGATGCGACTTTTAGACGCTGTTATCTCTGTTAAATACCTCTTCTGGCATGAGAAGGTAGGTTTTGAAGAAGAGCTGCTGAATTGAAGTTTTATATTCCTTTTCTACCGAACAGGGATTGTAAATAAGCCTCTTCTTTTAGCTGATGCTCTTATGGACGAAGGCGCATATCAGACCACAGAAACATTAATGTGGCTCCTTTGTGTTTTCCCCCTACATTTCATGAAAAAACATTTTTTCTGCTCTCTCCCAATGTCCTTTCTCTTTTTCATTAATACCACTTCAGCAACGTACTTTTTTGGGGGTGGGGTTTTTTTGCCTTTATTTAATAGTACAACTGAAGAGAGACAGGAAGGTGGTGACATGTTGCAAAAGAATTGAATCAAAGGCTGGCCGCTTCTGTAAGGACTTTAGCCTTTGTATATGATGCTCCCAGGTAAGCTAACCAACAGCTCCTTCAGCGACGTACTTGAATGGCATATCTGTATTGTGCCACCCTATTGAGACCTGAAGAGAAAATCTTTGAAATGTGTGTCAGATTGAGAAAATGTTCTTGTTGCATAGTACATGGTTACTGTGCTATTCTTCTACACACTTCATATTTTATTCCAGAGGAGAAAAATGTCTTTCAACCTGTAAACTAAGCCTGGAATGGATCTGGAGGACTGCAGCCAGAGCTTCTCAGAGCTGATGTCCCAAGGCTTTGCATGTGTCATCAGTGTTTGGGTGCAGCCACCACTCTTGGTTCTCTAGCCAACTGTCATTCAGCAGGATATGGCCAGGGAGACAATAAATTCAAAAGCCTTGGCTAAACATGCACACCCAAACACACCACAGTTTTCAGGAAGTGTTACAGTTGCTGTAAGAATACATCAGCTCTCCAGAGAGGTGGTAGGAGGGGGGTCAACTGAGGACAGTTTCTAAGAGTGTCATCTGAGTCATCCTGAAAGTGGTCCCAGATGGTCCCCCACTGCTCTCTCACTGATGGCAGGCTGATCTGAGTAGCAGTCTGAACTCGGCCCACCTCCAGCCTGGCCCAGATCAGTTCAGCACAATCTAGTCTGTCAGAAAGCCACTTAGAAGCCTTTCAACATGTTCAAGTGGCTCCCATCTATCTGTGACACCACTCCACTGCATTGGATGAGTCTCAAGGGGAAATTTATCACTGTGATAAATTTACTTCTACCAAGAGGCTTGTATCTAAGTTTTAGAATTTAGATAAAATAAAAAGCTAAAGAATATTGACATAATAAGAAGAATTCACATGTATTTATTTTAAAAAGGAATAGATTGAATACCATTGCCTGGGAGAGAGAATGTGCTTTATTCAGCTGTCTGAAAAATGAATGCTTTATCTCTGCTTGGGTCTTAATAATTATTACATTTGCTACAATTGTCCCTGTTTATATACCCAATAGATGTGGGAGGAGGCAATCATTTTGGGAAAGGAGCTGGCTGAACAGTATGAGAATGAAATGTTTGACTTTGAACAGCTTAGCGCATCCTTGGTAAGTACTAATAGTACTATTATTTTTGTGTTTTTTGTGTTTAGGGCAAATGACCTGAGTTTCTAAGAGAGAAGATTTGTTCAATTTATTTATTTTAGGGATGCACCAAATGTTCAGCCACTGAGATTAATTAATTAATTAATTGCTTAAATTAATTGGCTGAAAATAGCAAAAAAAAATTCCTTTCTGTGTTCAGCCTAATAAGTCGAGACCAAATAAATTTTACCTAACAATTACGTTGACATGTCTGCAATGTGGAAGCATTTTAAAGTGTCCAAGAAGGATGCAAAAATTGTCGTTTGCAGACACTGTTCTGCTGAGTTGTCTCCTAGCACATCCACTTCATCTGTGGCTGACGTCTTAGAAAAGAACCGCTGTGAGTGTTTCTGTCACTTGTTTCTGAGAAGGCAATTAAACTGGCTGCACCTAAATTTGGAATGCACACGTATTTATGCCTTTACGGTAAATCCACTGAGACAGACCAGTTCAAGCTGACAGGCAGGTTAGCGACTTTATCCTGTCATTTTCTCTCTTTACAAAGATAAGTGTTGCAGTGTGAGAGTCCTACCTGAAAAGAGTCTGTGAAGTCTTAATGTTACGTGAGATAAGAACCACTTACAACTTAATTTATCAAATGGGATTGGACTTGATGAATTTAGCGCGAGGATACACATGTTACAAAATCAGGTTTTCATAATAGGGTGTCTAGTATGGAAATAAGATTAATTGGGTTATATTCACTGAAAGTATAAAACATATTACATGTATACATTAAAAGTAAATGCACGACACATGTAGTTACTTGACCAGACGTCAGACCCAGCCGCAATAGTCTCTACAAATCCTGTGGGAAACAGTAAAAGCCATGTTTTGACTATTTAATTTATACAATGTTAAAAAAAGGCAAAATAAATGGAAAAATTTGAATGTACTTATTTGGTATTCTGCAAATGTTTTCATTATATTTGGTTTCAGCTTCTGCCAAGAATTTTCACTTTTGGTGCATCCCTATTTTATTTAGTCAGGAAAGACTTAAAATTACTTTTTCTGTGTGTTCTGCCCATGATAGGTAGTAGCAACATAAATTAGATGACACAAACATGTCACCAGATTAAGACAAGAATTAAACAAAAGTGTGTTAAAGTCACCAGTAAGGATCATACAAAAGAAAAAGTGAAAATGTTTTCTATGACACTAAAGACACTAAAGCTTACCATTGTGTCTCCCAACAGCGGAAGCAAGCCCAGTTCTATGAGAACATAGTGAAGGTCATCCGGCCCAAACCAGACTACTTTGCCGTAGGCTATTACGGCATGGGGTTCCCCTCCTTCCTACGCGTGAGTACTCACGTGAAAATACATCCCCCGCCATGCTCAGCACACTTTCACATGGCTAATACCACAGTGTGGGTGAACCACTTGTCAAAACAGATGATCAATAGGTTTACCAGTGCTTATTCAGTTCTCAGCTTTAGCCGTCAATACATGTGTTTCACACACTTCGCTCCCACGGGTTTTGGTTGTTTTGGCGGGACTCACTTGTTCAACATCCCACCAGGTCTGGCTTTCACTTACTTACTCACTCACAGATAAGAAACTGTGAATCACAGCAGCTGTTCCATGTGTGGGCTATAAAGTAGATCCAGAATAATGTGCTGGGCCGATGCCCTTCAGTGTGGGAAAGTGGGCCCCTTACAAAAGAGAGAGAGCTGTGAATAAAAAACAATCCCTGCCTCTCCCTCCTAGCCCATTCCTCTCTCATGGTCTAACTGCTCCTTTAGCTTTTCTTCTTTTCTATGTATCTATTATCTGCCTGTTTTTAACACTCTGTCTGCTGGTCAGTTGGTGAATCCTAACCCCCCCCCCCCCCTAAAGCCACCATTGCAGGACATAACTATACTAAAAGGTGGAGCCCAGAAGAATTACCACCAGAAACAACCCAGTCTTGTTTGTCCATGACATGTTCTGCATCACAAGGTGCACCATCACGTCCTGTACAACAAAACAATGCACCCAATACAAAGTAAAAGGAAGTGATATGGTCACATTTTAGTGGCTGCTGAGTCATGGGTTAATACATAAAAACTGTTCTTGCATGTGGTGTCACCATACAGTGGAAGTGATCCTGGTTAGTTAGCCACCATTAGTTGACCATTGATCATTATGTATATTTACACTTGAAACTGAATGATCACTAAGTCTATTTAGAACCATTGCCAACATGTACCACTAAACCTGAACTTCCCATCTAAAAGCAGGCGTTTGAGATCTCATACTGGCCTTATTTTGTGTCTGAGGTGCTACTGTGTGCATATCAGACCTTTTTTGCTCTCTGTCTGTGAAGGGTGTCCTTTTCTGACCACATATCTGCTTTTATTTAAACAGAAAATTAAACTAAGGACCACTGGTTTGCTTTTAATATATCCCCTGTTACAGTAGTTTTTAGGCTGTCATCTAGCTTGCTACTGAAGGCTGTTGTTTTCCTGTCTAGGAGGCATTCAAGACATTTATATCACATAAGCAACACACTAAATGGCCATAAAACGTCCTCATGGAGTAAAGTAATGTGAAAGTCCAGTTTCAGGAACAGTGATCCCCTGATCATACCCTTTTCATTCTATTATGAAGAACAGCCATTTCACAAGGGTCTTTTGCTACTCTCCGAGATCCATGTGCCCCTCCTAACCCCTTTCATCTGTCAGGGCAGAAACTCCATTACAGACAGGGCAAGCTGCACTGGCCTAATCTTACTGGCTATTTAAACAGCCTTTGAGGACAGCTTTGAGTTCTCTTTTTTATTATTTTGGAGGCAGTTTGACCTTACCTGAGATAACCGGGGCAAGTGTATGCCAGGTTGCCTTTGCCAATAAAAATCTGCGCTCAATTTAGCCATTTATTGTTTTGTCTTTTTAAATAGTGGTGCTCCTTATGCTACAGTAGTTACAAGGTAGTGTAGAAGCTGGTGTTGAATATTCATGCCAGTAAATATTAGCCACTATTGCAACACAGCTTTCTCTTTATTTTCCTGTCGCATTTATAACCTTTTTACGTTTTGCTGAATGAATGCAGCCAAACAAATGTAAAGGATTTTATCCTGATAGAGTGAATCAGTTCTCTTGCGTTATGGCTCATACTATGTCCTGCTATACGGGATCTGATTTTTTTTCGACCTCTTGACATACTTCGTAATTATGTTGAAAGATTTCTGTGTACATAGGGATGTATCCAAGTAGGGGGTTTACTTATTAAGATAAATATAGTCTGAGGGTCTGCTGTTTGTGTTGCAGCATCGCAGTGTCCTCAGGGTAATGTCAGTTATGTGAGAAAATCAATACTCTGATAAAGGCATTTTGTATCCACCACCACCACCCTACCCCCACCCCTTAAGAATTGATTTTATGCAAGAGTGCTTAATTTAGCTGCTTATGATTTATTAGTTGTTAATATGGTTAGACACAAGGGTACTAATTGTAAAATGCTCTGGATCATGTAATTTGTTTTGATCTGCAGATGCAGCTAGCCACTGGTCCCAGTTATATTCCTTTAAATGTAGTTCTGGTACCCCAAAGGTATTTGTGTGTTTCCATCTGTGGTTACTTGTAAAGACTGTTAAATTTTTCTGTTACTAGCCTAAGTTATTATTTCAACCTTGAAAGTCACAATTCCCTTTTCAAGAAGCTTTGAAGCAGGACTTCAAGCTTCTATTGCATGTATTTGCTCTATAAAGAATCCTCAGTTGCTCTCAGCTTTTTTACACGTTAAATGTATTCTCAGTATTTCAAAGACAGGTTTCCTCTACAATTGTTTCTCTCTCTTTACATCCAGTCTGCATATTTCTCCTCCTTTTCCTTCTCCTCCTATCAATCCTAAACTTTACTTAATCCTTGTATTGGGTTTCCTGTGCGCACTCAGCTTAAAGAGTAATTGAGGGTGTGTGAAAGTTGGTTTGAAATATGTATCCTAACACACCACATTCAGTGACGCTCAGATATGAGCTGTCATGTTCTATCATTCAAGATGTCCCTCAGACAGACCCCTGAGTACACTCAGGGAGAGGAAGGAACATTCCTGCCTCATACATTTTTAGGAGCCCTCAACTTATTTTTGTTTCAAAATAAAACAAGATGACCTTTTATCATTCTCCGTGACTGTTAAATCTTACCTGATTCTGGACTTTGAAAGGAAGTATTCATACATTTTACAGACTTTCTACCAAACCATCACTGCAAAGAGATTGCGATTTTGACATCTCATTGGGTTTCCTGTTGCCCTTTTCCCCATATGTTACAAATCTTCCTGTCTTGCTTCAAGCATGTCCAAGGTGCTTAAAACTTGATCATATTTGTTTCATTTGAACCTGATCACATTGCAGCTATAAGAACTGTTGCTGCTTTGTCTCTTGGCTATATGAAATTGCCTTTTTTTGCCACCAGCCAAGAAAGAAAAGACAATTTTAGGAGGAATTTTTATCTCAATGACAGTGATTTTTCTTTTCCAGAACTAGCATGTGTAGGTTTTTGGGTAATGAAAATGAGAATTGTGATATTGACATTACTGTATACATGACCAGAAGGCTCAACAACATAATGGAAAGCGGCTGTCGTCTTATGAATAAGCATACACTATGCAGTGATGGAAAAACATTATATAGCCTAGATCAGATTTGAATGATTTATATAAAATAAAGAAATTAAATCTTGTAGTTATTCACCATCTGAAATTGCAGCAGGGCATTGTCAAGTAGATTTAGCAGATTCTCCTGTGGTTAGAAGAGATGACTCTGGAAATCAGTGTGCTTTTGTCAACTTATCTATCAAAGCAAATTTGCAAATGGCCCCATCCATATTTCATGGCTGCAATTCCTTTAATTAATTGGGGAATTGAGATTGCTATTGTGCAATGATGGCCTCTGAAAGAAAGAAGGAAATGTAAAAATGGCGAGGCTATTCTCCCTAGGTAAAGTCTTGACTTTCAGGCTATGTTTATGGTCCATGTGGTGATGATAATGAATAAAGCTGGTGATTCATATCTAGCCCTCTATGAGAGGAACTTGATGGTTTCCAGAATAGATTAAGCCTCTGAGATGTGAAGAGGGTGTGAAGAACCTCGGGGGCTGAGATTTTACCACACTGATTGACATTGGCAAGATGTCTGAACCATTACAGTGGTTTGAAGGCAACTTCATCAGTAGCTATAGCTTGCTACAGTTTGCGAAAAGAGCCCTTGGCAAAATGGTAGTTACAGTTTGCAGTTCACTAAAACAGAAGTCCTCCCCATGCAAGCCCCCTCTGAACTCAGCTGGCATCGACTATTCACTGAATCTATGCCAAGAACTTTGTCACCCTCATTTCCAAGTATTTAATATGGAGATTATGATAATGTATTTTAACCCAGCCACAGTACCAGGCCAAGTAAATTTACAAATCAAAGCCACTCTCAGTCATGTAACATTCTTTTAATATTACAATTTTGTTACTGCCCCATGTCTGTCCTTACAGCTATCATTAATGATTTTTAGCTAGTGGATCTAATCCTCATGTGAAATGGTCTATGAAATGACGCTGTATGCTCTCATACTGCCATGTTCATAAAATAGGGACTATGTAATTTATACCTATATAATATTTGCAAACTGCATGACTGTGAGTCTGCGTTCATGTGCATTTTTATGCTCTTACTGTTTTCTTTATTGTCCGTCAGAACAAAATGTTCATCTACCGCGGGAAGGAGTATGAGCGCAGGGAGGATTTTGAAGCGCGTCTTCTCACACAGTTTCCCAATGCAGAGAAGATGAAGACGACCACACCACCGAGTGAGGACACAAAGTGTTCCTCTGGACAATGTATCCTTAGCACAAATCATTGATTAACGTTCAACAGTGTAGCAGAACTTTTTTTTTTTTTTTTGCTTTTTAGTTTTGTTTGTCAAATTTCATCAGGCTGTTTTTCATCATTTCTTTTGGTGCAGCTGGCTGGGAGACCTGGTTTAAATATTTATATTAATAATACATGCATTGGGGTCAACGTAATGAAATTCATTTAAAATGTAGTTAAATACCCCACTGTTCTGTATTACAGAATACTTTAGATATAAACCTACAATTTGCTAAAAATTGACTTGGGCAATAGAATTTTATGAAATGATCATGCAATAAGATTGTATTTTACAATTTTATTTCACTGAATGTCGTTTAACAGTAATACTGAATTATTACCAGGGCCTAATTGTATTTCATTCATTTGAGTTGAACAGTTTCATTTATTTCCTTGATGTTTCTGCTGAAGACATCCAGTGTTTCACAGTGAAACCCATCCTAGACCTGCCTGCCAAGTTCCAGAACAAGCCCGTCTCTGAGCAAATAGTGAGGTAAGCAGGATATCCACACACATTAATTTCTTTACAATTACAAAGGATGTTACTCAAAGTCACACAGCATGCATTTCAAATCCAACCAGCCCAATTTACTTTTCCTGCTCAGTCAAAAACAATTTAGTAAGCTCGTGATGACTTGCAAAAGTGTGGTACAAGTGAATGCATCTTGATGTAAATGTGTCTCTTTCTAGAACAAACAGCAGTTGACCTTCTTCTTCTTTTTGTGATTATTGACTTGCACCTGCCATCTGTTATTAGTCACTGTGCCAAGTATAACATTGTCTCTCTGACATCATTAATACCTCTGTGTCGCTCACTGGAGCCACAGCAAACACTGGACCCCTACTCCCCCACTTGTTTGCCCAATCTGTATGCCAGCCATCACCCACTGCATCACTCAGCTGTGCAAATTCACTTTGATATGCCACCCAACGCATCAATGGACATAATTAAAAGAAGACATTTACTTGGAAAACCTTTAGGCAAATATACCTGCACACTGATCTTATCACAAACCTGCACCATTGGTCACATCCCCTTGCAGCAGCCTGTTGGCTTATTTGCTAACTGTGTCTGATTGGAATGTGTAACTCTGTTAATAGCCTAGATTAGACAGCCGTGTTTGGAGAGACCAACTGTCTGTCTCTCTTTCTCTGCCAGCTCTGTTCTCTCTGTTTCTCTCCATCTCTCACCGTGCTTTTCCCCGTCTCTCTCTGTCTCTTCTCGCTCTCTCTCTAACTCTCCTGTGTCTGTTGTCTCTCACTTATTCTCTGATTCAGTGCAAAAGATCAACGGTGCATAGCAATGGGACTGAGCTGTTTAAGCCAAAGGGTCACAAGCAGCAGGCAGAACACACCCCTTTTGACCTTGCTTTGTCCAGACCATGCTACTGCATCATCTCAAGCCCGCCAGCTAATGACATGTAAAAGGCTTAATTGGGGTAGCGCAGCTGATTTAAAGCTGCTTTATTAATCTGTTTATAAGATCAGAAACTCAGAGGCTCCCGTTTAATTTTTTTAGGTTTAATGCCACACTTTCTTCAGCTTTCCAATTTGGGAATGGATGTCATTATGCTCATTAAATAATGTGTTGCCCTTTGTGACCATGCACAGAAGGGAACATCTGATTGTTGGTATAATATAAATGACTGAAGTACCAGTAAGACCTGAGCCCAATTTCTCTCTGTAGTTTGACTGTCACATTTTGAGGTCTGTTCATTAAAAAAACATTAACTGTGCTTAGTAGAAAAATTCCCATGTGCATCGCATCTACTCACACTTATTGCTGCTACTACAGAAATAAAAGGGCAGTGGTTTTGGAACTGCACTGATTCCTTTCGTATTTTATTCATATTTGTTTTACAAATAAAGGCAAACCATACTCTTCAAACCATATGCCATTGTTTTAGTAATGGGAAATGCAATATGCTATATAAGGAATATAGATATGTACTCATTTCCCCACAAGAGTGTGAATGGATTTCTGTCGGCAAGAGAAACAGATAGAAAGATGGAAAAAGAGCAAGTAATGCGTCTATGTGGGGACCATGTATATCCTCAAGCAGCTGCTCCTACAGCCACTATGTAACATCATTTTCCTATTGTGAGAAGTCTATTAACCTGATTAGGCAAAGTTCATCCCTGCTAGTTGTGTGCCTCTGTCGCTAATGCTGCAGCTTCTCTACATGTCTGACATGTTGGAGAAACTTAAGGGGCTGTCAGTGATGTGTGTGTGGTCCAAAAATGAATTACTATGTAGACTAGGCTGTGCCTTAGGAAACTAGTTAGATTCAGCATGCTAAATGTCAGTTTTTGGCAGAGCTAGCCTGGAGGGGGCCTGTCCTGTGCTGACCTGAAGCAAAGCAATCAACCCATGAATCAAGCTGTAGATTGCCCATAATATTTTTAATTTACTCATGTGCTGATTTTCCCCCTCCCCAGTTTCTACACAGTAAATGAAGTCCATAAATTCCAGTACTCCAAACCAGTGCGGAAGGGAGAGAAGGATCCTGACAACGAGTTTGCGGTAATTGCTGTCTTTTTTTAGTTTGTCCATTTATTTTTTTTAAGAGATGTTATGTATTATTTGGTAACACATATTTAACACCAAAAATCTTATGCTCTTTTAAATGAAATATTTATTAAGCCAGTTTGAATTTCTAAAAATAAAAGAAAGGCTACTTCAAATGGAACCATAATACAGATTGTTTTAGCATATGTATGGATTTGCAGAGTTTCAGTAGGTTTTATAAATAGATAGATATAGAATAGGCTGCAAGTAGCCACCTACTTTGTTTGCCAAAGCTGACAAATCAGTTGTTGTATTTTGATAATTTATGGTTGGAGAGATAATGTTTTTGTATTTATATCCCTTGTATTTGTTTTCACAAATGATACCTTAAATAGGTAAACATACAGTATATTGCATAACAAGGATTTATTTTTTTCTCTCAAAGATTTCTTATTTGTCTTTCACACACACTCACAGATAAGCCACAGACACGCACTGTGTGTGTGTGTGTGTGTGTGTGTGTGTGTGTGTGTGTGTGTGTGTGTGCACACTGAACAAAATTATAAATGCTACATTTTTGTTTTTGCCCCCATTCATCATGAGCTGATCTCAAAGATCTAAGACTTTCTCTATGTACACAAAAGGCCTATTTCTATCAAATATTGTCCACAAATCTGTCAAAATCTGTGTTAGTGAGCACTTCTCCTTTGCTGAGATAATCTGCTTGTTTCTGCTTTTTTCTCAGTTTCTCATTTATTATAGGATGCTGCTGGATTGTTGTTGGAGGTTTATGCCCCACACATATTTCCACCTGAGTAAATCATCAATAGCATAGAAAACTTCTCATTTACATAGACAGAAAATTTTACACCAAGCAAGAGGGATACAGATGATACAGATACAGACAAAATGAAATTGTTGACAGTGATCTAAATCTGGTTGCTTGGTGCTAGTGCTTACTGTCGACTCCTGATTTTTAGTACATATAATGAATGATGTTATATCCACACTTACTATGCAGGTTGCAAATGACACGGACGACAAAATAAACCCATTCATGATTTCCTCTATGTGTTTACTGCAGCATGAATTCAGCAGAGCAGGATGATTTATTTAAGTCATCTCAGACTTACTCTATTATGCTGACAGACTGGTGCCACTCTCTCCATTCTGATGGATACTCGTTGCCAGATATATTGCATATGTCATATTAAACATGTCAGTGTACACACATCTCTGTAATTTGCCATCTCTTCAGTGTGAGTAGTGAGTATACTCTAAAGCTGACTGTCTTTACTTTAATTCTCCTTCCGGCACGCTAATAAAATAGCATACAGGTTGAAATCCTCTGGCAAGGAAAATCATCATCTCCTGTGGTGTGTTTTTATTCTTTAGATTTAAAGTCATTATTTGATGTATTACACGAGATCCCATCTTATTTGGGTTGTCTGTAAGAGGGCGTTAATGAGCTGCCATCCAGACAGGAAGGTTTCGTTCCCACCACCACCTTCAATGGGCTTTGATTGAAATTACATCATCTTTCACTCATTCTTGCAACATGAGTCTTAAAGCTTCTTTCAATGTGTTTTGGCACAAAAACAGCAGCAAATGTATGTGTTTAAAGTGCCTTGTCATGTCAGTTCATTTCTGAGCTGTGTTATTTTGTCATAGTTCTTATTTTGTGTCTTTGTCATTTTGTTAATAGAACATGTGGATTGAGAGGACTACATACACAACAGCGTACAAACTTCCTGGCATCCTACGCTGGTTTGAAGTCAAGTCAGTGTCCACAGTGAGTATGAAGGGTCTTTGTGCCAGGCAGGCCTCCTAATCAGATGAGGATCTGCAGCCTTGCTCTGAGGCAATCGATATGATTTGTCCACTTAAGCTGTATAGACAGCCATGTGGACACAGGCGTGCCACTCCCCAGACTAATGACAGGGCTTGTTTCCTCTCTGCCAGAGGGCCTACATTGATTCACAAAGCACTCCTTAAAGGCTGTGTCCCCTGAAAATAGCTAGAGAGCACAAATACAACTAGAGGAAAGTTCAGAATTCGCTCGCTGTTGATTTTCCTGGAATACAATTACCTGCATTGCTGTATTGAAAACCCGTTGATGAGTGGACGGTCTGACTGCAACAAATGACTTTAGTGTTTACCGTAGCACTTGGAATGGGCACATCCTCTTCATCCCACTGAAACTGCATAAAAATTTCATTATTTTAGCTCTGTTGCTTTGACTAATTAAAATGCTGCTCTGGTGCTCCCATTTTGGGCTGAGATGTTTTCTGTTGGGAGAGGGAGTCCGGAGAAATTAGTACAGTAATATAAGTTGGAGCAGATTACAGTCTCACTTACAGCCAAGACACCTACCTCATCCTTTTAACTTGTTATTAGTTTGTCCTAAAACATATGCACTACTTAGCGTTATTAGTTAAGTATTCTGCAATTAATTACTCTTTATTTATCGCTTTGATTAGTCACTTTCATGGCTGTGCTGGTGAAAGCTTTGGGAAGGGGCACTTCTCCTCCTCTTATCAGAGGTCATGTTTAGCCAGAGTGTTTACTATATTTTGCTCACTCTACATTCAAAGCTACCATTTAAAAAGCAGGACAATAAAACCCACAGACCAGGCAACTTGGGCATGTAGCTCACCTCAATGATCCGTCTGGTTGCTACATGCTTAGCACAATCATTTCACTACAAAGATTTCAATCTCCCACCCACCCAGCTCCTGAGTGCATGTAGTGAAGTGTAATCCTCCATTGCCACACTAATTCAAAGCAGAGGCCTGTGTCTTCAGGCTGGGTTGGAACATACTGTCAGGAGCAGCTTGCCCTCCAGATGAGCCAGGGAGAGGCCAGGTCCCAGAGGTCAGACTCTCTATTTAAAGCTTAATGACTGGGCTGAGATTCACCCAGCTAAAGCCCACCATCTGACAATGCTTTTTATCAAGCTGGCCTGAGACATACCGGCACAGATTGGAGATTTGTCTCCCTGGCACAACATCTTTATTTTTTTGGCTGGGGTCTAAATCTGACATTTACTCAACAATCCACTCATGTTTCTTCTACATTCTTACGTGCAAGCTGCAACGAGGTGATATTTTTTCATCCAAAGTAATGAGATTGACCCCACATGGAGTCACACAGGTTGAGTTGGAATTTACTTTCACACAGTAGTGGAATTAATGACAGCATATCCATGTGTTTTATTTAGCTTTTCTTAAAATCATATTTTGTTGACATGGGAATAAAAATTCCCCTACCCCGATGCACTATACATCTTCATTTAACAGTTACCGGTTAATGTATGGGCACAGTAAAAAAATTATTCATTGCTTCTCAAAGCCCATCTTCAAATAACCTCTGCCTAACACAAAATGTTTCTGCTTTATTGTTGGGATTATTTAGACAGTTGAGATGTACAATATACATATATATTATACTCAAATAGGTGAATGATTGCTGAAAATATTTGGTGACACCTTAACTTAATCTGCTTCACAGGAAGAGATCAGTCCACTGGAGAACGCCATGGAAACGATGCAGCTGACCAATGAGAAGATCAGCAGCATGGTGCAGAGGCATCTCAACGATTCCAACCTTCCCATCAATCCCCTCTCCATGCTGCTGAATGGGATTGTGGACCCAGCTGTCATGGGAGGTTTTACCAACTATGAGAAGGTAGTTAAAAAAGTTCTGGATTTATTCCATCCCTATATTGTCTCAACCTTTATACCTTTATATTCATCACTATATGTCATAAAGGAATTATTTGAAATTTTGGGAAGCACTTTTTGTTCGAGTTAGATGACAACATTAATACAACCCCGTGTCTGACCACAAAATGCAAAGCTGGAACCAGAAGACGGTTAGCTTATCCAATCCAATCCAATCCACTTTATTTCTATAGCACATTTTACAAACACAAAGTTACCAAAGTGCTGCACAGAAGACTC
>JAPMOB010230742.1:0-11122 GCA_029875015.1 Lepomis gibbosus
GTCAGTAATGGCATTATTTCCTTTGACACCCCCCCCCTTGATTAACCTCCCAACTATCAGCTGTATAAGTAACAACACTTGGGCCTAATGTTTTCTGTACGGATTTGCTCTTAAGCTCTCTGCACTGGTAATTCAGAACACATGTAGTACATACAGGAGTTGTGACCTAACCTGTGTACCCTAGTGGAAAATTTTGTCCACCAAGAAAGTAAAAAGTGACCAATGAGTCTTAAATAGTCTAGTCTAAATGACTTTAAGACAACTCTAGTAGTTTTGGCTCACTCATCTGTTATGCTGGCTGCAATCAGTTTTGCTTCATGGAAGAACACTGAGCACAGAATCCTAACCACAGCACAATCTGTACTTGTGTCTGCTGTGAACACTAAGAACCTTGTGCTGACCTTTTTTGTTCATCTAAAAGTTGTAGACACAATCGATCTTTTCCTGTTTTTACACAAAACCTACCTTTTTACGTCAGAGCATAATATTTGGTAATGTTAAGTTAAATATTTCTGGTAAAAACACAATGTGTCTCACATTTAACGTTAAACTCACATTTAAAGACTTTGCTAAGAGAACATTTTTTTGTTGACAGTCCTCCCCAGACAGGGTTAAGAGTTGTTGGTTTCCCTGTGAGCTATTCTGTAATGAGCATGGGCAGTGGCGTGAAACAAAGCCCCTGTGTCTACAAGACAGGCGCCCATTTCCTCCTGTGCAGACTTACATAGCCACATATTCACTCAAGGACCGGCCGGAATGAGGAAAACAGCCCTTTTCCCTGAATTGCTTCACATTGGAAAAGCTTGGTGCCTTATTTTCCAGATGTACACACTAAAGGAAAGCACTTTTGTAGTTGCTCATTGACTTTTCTTACCCTGTAAATTGCCTGCTTCTTTCAGTTCATGGACAAAAGAATGTTTCTCCTACTTGGTTTTTAAAGTGTTTACTGGCAGCGATTAATCTAATGACAGACTAATGTGCTGTACTTTGTGACCTCATTAGTAACTAATTTTCTCTACAGAATCTTTTATCCTTAGGAAATATAGTATGTTGTATTCTCTCTCTTTCTCTGCATTGGTTTCATTCTGAATGTGTGTTAAATCAAGTGTGGTTAATAAGTACTCACAGGAAGGTATTGGTCTGGGCCAAAGTGAACACATTCTAATTTTTGAACCATTTTTTTCTGTTATAAATTTAATGTCTCATACTGTGTTATTAAGTAGTTTTATTCAAACAAAAACACACAACAACAGAACTGCTACATTTGTTTAATGAATATCAAAGAGGAAATGCTATTGCCTGCAAATGTTTATAAACATCAAGCATTTAAATTGTTTAAATGAACATTTATTTGATCCATTATATGGGACAAGAAACAAAGTACAGTACTTATATATAATATCTGACATTGTGAAGTATTCAGTACATAAATCTTACCTTTTCCCTTTGCACTGTAACTAGATCATATTTTTGAAGTCATATTGATTTCCTACTAATGTAAAACAAAAATGAATAATACAATAAATACATTAGACACAAATTTTCTGACATGGCTCTGACATTACAGAAATGCATTACTGGTTAAAGAGACATGTATTTGGAAACATAATTGTAGTGTACAATGTTGCCCATAGCTGCCTTTCATGTAACACTTTTACTAAGTGCAATAGGCAAACTGTTTTTAAGTGATATTCTCAAGCATTAATTTGGACAGTTGTTTAATTTTAAATACATTTTACTGTAAAAATGTAGGTAAACTGTCTTATTTTATGTACAATAATTTCTGTTTTGCTAATATTATGTATGCAATGTATGTGAGTGTTTATTGTAGCTGTGAGAGAAGGAACCCGCAGTCCTCAAGTCTGTCCAGCTCTTCCACGACATCAATCAGCCTCTCAACCTTCTCAGATGAAAGCACCGCCCCTGCGTTGTTTCTGAACTTCTTCCTCAGGCTCTCATTGGACAGCGGGTTTCGCCAGTGACCATAGAAAGTGTCACACCGTCCCTTCAGAATGTCTCCCCCGATAAGTGACACCTGGACTTCGCCGTACATGCTGTTGAAATTAGCCGGGTTGTCCTGGGGATGCTCCACGCAAACACGGCTCAGCAGAGCGAGCAGGTCAGGGCGCCTCATGGCAGCGGGTGTAAAGGACTGCACAGTCACCTCGCCATCCAGGAGAGCACTGCAAGCATTGAACTGGAAGGAGTGGCGAGCCTCGTGCTCTGAGTCAGGGAAAGGCCTGTTGATGTACTTCGATTTGGGGACTCTCAGCAGGATGTCCTGAACTTGAGCTGGGGAGACAGTGCCAGGGCCAAAACCCACAAGAAGTTTATGGACAGAGGCTGCAGCATCTGCCACCCAGTGCATCCCCAGATGGGCGGGGAAGCGCTTGAAGGCTATGTCTTGCTCCTCTAGCAGGAACACATGGTTGTCTTCACTGGGTGATTCTAAAGGCTGCGGCACATAATCTTCATAAAAAGCACTGAATCCAGCCACCCCAGAAACAGCATCCAGGACCAGAGGACTCGCCTCTAGGCCTCGGGAGGCCAGTAGAGCAGCCTCCAGCCCTAAGCGTGAGGCATTACCAATGTGGAGGGGTTTAGACTGAGTGGCAGCATTAGCCATAGGGGCTCCAGATAGAGAAGCGGCTATAGCCAAGGCATGACTGCACTGGGTGTGATCCAAGGACAAGAGGCGAGCACAGGCGGCTGCACTTCCCATAGTCCCCACAACACTGGGAGGGTGAAACCTGGTGATAAGACAGAAAGAAGGAGACAGAGAGAAAGACTTTGGTCAGGTGTTTTGGAATTATTTACCCTAAATGAGCATATCATATGTGTGCTATCATCATTATGGTAATTGCAGAGCTCCTGTGTGTCTCTTTGTAAAACAGCTACTCTTTTCAGCTACTCTCCACATTCTTGCAGACACAGCTTATTTCTGGGGCGTTAAAGGAAATTGTTCTGTTTTTTTCTGTTTATTTTTTTAAAAGTAATTTCAGTATTTGATAAACAAGCTAATAATGTAGTGGGTGATTTGACTTTGTGTACACTCCACAAATGGAATCCTGTCTTTCATTTTCCTCCACATTGCTAATTGTGCTAACGCTACCCACAGAGGCTCTGCTGTCCCCAAGATGAACATAATAACACTCCTTTCACAGCTCATTGACACCACTAAGAGACGGCACATGCTGCACCTGCCTCCTTGTGAAGCACTCTGCAGAGATCAGCAAGAGTCAAATGTGGATCTCTTTAGACTCATGTGGATACTTTTTCTCCATGTAGAATACAAATAAAAACTATTTAACAAGGAGCTAGCTTCATATCTGTTAAGTGATCACTTAGGGAGACCAAGTAAAGTGCAAACCTACTGCAATGTTGCTATTAGCCTTTAAATTGCAGTATGTGCATCCAATTTGACTGGTGCTCTGAGGCGCTCACCTCTTGGGGATGTTGTGGGCCTCATTAGAGAACCTCATCAGTCGGCCCTGGATCTCAATGCCGACGTTGAATGCCAGCAGGAGGTCCAGGCCAGTAGGTTTGCTGTTAGCAGACATCATGTCACTGAGTGCTAACACAGCAGGAAGGACTGCTCCTGAGGGATGAGTGGCAGGGTGCCATGTATCATCAAAATCCATGGAGTGAGTCTGCAGCAAAAAACAACAATACATTTTTAACAATCAAATGGTTGTGAATAATAGCGCAAATAGTATTATGAAAGTAACATAATATTTAAAGCACTTAGATGATTTTTGATACAATTGCCAAGAACATGGCTTTACAGTGCTTCATGAAACAACACAGTTGCTAGCTGTAAACTGTTTTTATATTTAGCTATAATGTAGCCCTTTACACCAATCTCCTTTCTCTTTGTATTGGAAAATCCCTTTCATTGCCATAACAGGCTTAAACCGCTGGAGGCAGGCTGCAGAAATTAGTTTTACATCCTGAGGACTTCTTTATAAATGAAGGCCAAGCAATGTTTGCAGACATAATGTTGGATATGTCTACAGAGGGTCAATGTTTATTTAATTCAGTATTTTCATCCACCCTTCTTGCGGCTGGCTGCCCAGACAGTACCACAACTGTGTATAAAATAGCTGTTGTTTGGATTCGGTAATGGGTTTAGTGCATCTGAAATTGTGTGGTGTACTGTGGACAAAGGTGACCCATCTGTATTTATACTCACTGCCACTCCATTGACGAAAGCTGCCAGTGTCGGGGAGAGCCTTGTGCCTTTGCGTCCATAGACAGAGCTGATGTCATCAGGAGCATACATGTGCTGAAAGGAAAAAGATGAAGACAAGTAAACACAGGGTGTTGTCATAAGGACATATTTATAATAACATTTTACAGTCACAGATTGTGTCATCACATATATAAAGCAAGTTTCACTTTAAAAAGTTCTGGCATATCAAAATCAGGTATCAAGATATCAAGCTGAATATGCTTCTTTGTAAGTCAAACATAGAAATTCGGATGAAAAGGTCATCAGGCAATAAAAAACCCTGCCTGTTCCTATGTTTTACGACACAATACAGCATAATAATACCCTGTGATTTTTTTCACTCATCTGTGCACACACAGCCATTGCACTGAGATACGACTACTGTTTGCATAAGGTCAAGAAATTGCTTTCATCTGTTATATGTGCCTCACCTGGCTGTGCTGCAGGGCCAGTTCAAACACATCTGTTGTGCTGCCAATTAGACCAACTCCAATGCTGTCCAGCACCATTCTTTTGCTGCGGTGGAGTAACACGGAGGACAAGTGCTGGGGCTTTACTTCACTGATGAACTTCCCATAGCTGGCTGTGACTGTATCTTCAGGGGCCGGGTGCTTCAAGACTGCAGGGGGAAACAGCAAGTAATGTAGTAAGTAGAAAGAAGGAAATCGATCAGAAGGAAGTACTGGAGAAATGTTGTAAAAATGCTGTTACGTCTTCTTGGGTTGAAAAAGACAGACAAAAGTTACATTTACCTTCCACTGCAGACTTATGAAGCCCTTTAACAGCCCATAATGGTCTAATGGTTTTCTGTAGGACACAGAGTGCAGAATGCCTTTATTGACACCTGTAAACCGCTAAGTGTGACATTTATTTTTTTTCATCTCATATCATTACAGGCCTGGGTTACGCACAGTGATTTCCTGTCTTTTCGTTGACAGACTCAGATCTAATTAAATCAGCCTGAATATTACTCAGCCCAGTCTGCCTCTTTTGAAAGAGCCATTGTGCTGTTGAGGTGTTGCTTTAACAGGTGTGGTGGTGTGGTATGTGGAATCTACTACACTAGACTAGATAAAGTCAAATAGCAAGTTTCTTGAGTCACTCAAGCATGAAATATTTATGCAGTTTATTACAGTGTGGGGTACATATCTAACAGAAATAGACCTGCAAAAATATATTCAAATCTTTACCTTCAATGTGGAGATCATGGCTTGAGTCTGTTGTTTCTCTCGCTATGTTCTTCTTTTTTTCTGTCTCTTTGATGCAGTGGGTTTGCAGTCAGCAGGTTGTGAAGGACTATGATGGTTTTGAGATTGAGCCGGCACCTGCCTTATATAGTCCAGAACTAACCTGACTGGCCTGGGAGGAACAGGAGAGCTCACGTAGCATATCAGATTAAGTGGAGGAATTTCCTTGACAGTCGTCATCATCATTACCAGCATCTCCATCGTCAGAAGAGGGAGGATAAACAATTGGTAGTTTATTGTCCAAAGTGAGGGGCAGTGATGTCACCTCTCAGGTTGCTGACTGTGGGACAGTGTGGGGGAATTTTTCACAAACTCCTCCTACACCTACAACTCAAGCCTTATTTATGACAAACTTTCTTTCCTGCTTCAGATTCAGAACAACTCAACAGTTCATCTGTATGAGCGTCTTACCAGGTATGACTTTATTTTTACTTGCTTTATTACTGGTTAACACAAAGAGTTAATTATGTTCTATTTAAAAGGCCACCTAATAAATTGATGGTGAACATGATTTCCACATGCTCACATATCAGGAAAAAAAAATACTACAATGTAAAGTTCTTAATGAGATTAAGAAAGAATGACAAAATAAAATTCTGAAAATATGTAACTGACGAAATCGCAAACATTTCCTGTGTTTTGGTAGATATCAGTAAATATCATTCTTTTAGTTATGGGTAAAATGCTTACTTGCTTATGTGACACCTGCTGTTTTTTTAGTCATTTGAGTTGGAATACTGAAAACAAACCCTCTGGTGTGTCTCTTGCTGCTGTCACAGCAACAGCAAGGCAGCCTCTTATGATGGGCAGGGCCAAAGACTCTCAGGTTTCCTTAAGTGTTTAGGGAGACAGAAAGGAGGTTTAAGAGAGTAGAACTTTCCAATTTGACTTAACTGAGTTTGTAGGACTTAAAAGTTTGTCATCTATTTATATCTAAATATCTATATATCTCTATCTATGTCTATGTCTATATCTTTAATAGAATCCAACTGCAAACAATGGATGATGAATTGCATTCATATTTTAGCAACACAATGACAGCCTACTAATAATTCTATTCCAGTTTGATACATTTTCACCATAATTTGTATTATGTGGAATTTGACATTGCAAATGATACTTAATTAATAGAAAATGTACAGATTATATACATTTATGGATATGATGTCTGGGTAATTTGTTTCATTCTTTTAGAGAAACTACAGTTTGACAACAAAGACACTATGGCATCATCAGATGGGTTTCCTGCCAGTTTCTATGGTGAACCAGGAGTGTTAGGCATGTTATCCAATGGGATCAGTGCATTCCTTGTACTTCTACAGAACTTCAATACAGCACACACTGGCAATGCACCAGTAGGAGTGGAGAACATACTCGCAGGTACAAAAAAAATGAAAATCTGGTAGAATTATATAATAAAGTGTAATATAAATTATTTTACTAAGTTCAGTTCCATATATTTTATAGGTGTTCATCTCATCCTGATTGGTGGTATATGTCAACTGGTGGCCGGGCTGCTTTCCTTTAGAAAATACGATCATCTGAGTGGCACTGCCTTCATTGGGTATGCTGCTCTTTGGGGTAGTTATGGTGCCACCCGAATCTATTTTGGGGCCTTAGCTGAAACTCCTAACACAACATCTATAACATATCAGATGATGAGTAATTTATCTGTGTCCACTGACATGAAGAGCAACATATCTTTGAACGCCACCACAGAGTCCATAAAAGAGACAGCCATCGCTGGTCTGGTCCCCTATATTCTTCTGTCCTTTCTCCTAGCCTTCTGCTCTGCCACAGTCAACTACATCATGCCTTTTGTCTTTGGGGCCATCACAGCTACTTTAATTTTTGAAGCAGTGGGCCTGGCAGCAAGCTCCTGGGCTCTCGTGATCTCTGGGGTTCTGGAATTGCTCATTCTGATTTTTGCCATCTATGGTTCAGCTGCACTGCTCATCAAGGGTCTGACTCAACGTCTAGTCCTCAAAGGCTTTGGTACCCCCCTCTTTAATGTTCTCCTGCTAGGGACCACCAACTCTGCAAGTGCACAGAGCATTGGCCAAGAGAAGAAGAAAAACACAAAATACGCAGAGCCCATGGCCTTGGGTTTCTTCTGTGACACTGTTGCCCCCTTCATATTTGCTTTCTACAGCTTTCGGTACATGAAGTCATTTGTCGTAGGAGCTGCATGGGTCTCAATCATCACAGTTGCCCAGCTGTTCTCCAGCTACTACGCGCATCTTCGCCAAGATTGCTACCACACAACTAAGTTTGGTCTTCATGCCACATATTGGCTAATCAAGACTTGGGAAGAATTTGTGATATCCGACCTGGTTGTGGAAGGCAGTAAAGGGGTCTCAGGGAGGGAAGCAATGGTGGGAAATTGGTTCTTTGTGATGGCAGGTTTGGTGCTCTGTGTGGGAAGCCTGAACACAGATTTCCTAGAACTGATCCACAACTTGCTGTTTGTCCTCCTCACAGTCTCAACAATCCCCCAGATCCCTTTCCAGGGATACTACATCTTCTTTGGTGTAGCTTGTTCTCTGTTCACTGCAGCCTCCCTGTACGGTACCTTTGCACGTCTTATCAACACCATAGCAGAGAAGTCTCTAATCCCTGTAGGACCACAGCCCATCTCCACTGACCAGTTGAAGAAGACTTTGAAATGCTGCAGGGCCAGGCAGGGAGAGCAGGGGGCTCTGCCCCGAACTGACCAGGCTTCAGACACCTTGTTCTACCTTTCAAATGGGGTTGCAGCTCTGTCAGCTCTTCATGGAAGTTCATCCAGTATGAATCCTACCTTCCTTCATCTGACTGTCCCTTGGGTCCTCATCTCTGGAGCCATCATCCAGACCTATGTCAGCCGGCTGCAAGTCACAGGAGGTGGCCGTTTTGGGTCAGTCATCTCATCCATCTATGTAGCAGTATGGGCAATGTGGACCTGGTTTAGGTTTGCAGGTATGTCAGTACAAACATGTTTAAATGGAAAAAAATTTCTGACTGAAAAACACAACATTTTGTGTTTTGTTTTTTTTCCAGGTAACCTGCTTCAGCTTCCCACAGCAGCAGCCAACGGTTTTGCAGCAGGAGCCATTGCTCTCCTTGTCATTAATGCTTTTCTTATGCTGATAGGTAAGGCTAATGAGATTATTTAAGAAAATAATTTGTTTTTGCGCTTTTTTTCATTCTTCCATTGTTTATGCCAGGTGCCCATAGGAACCTGGTTTTGTTCTTTCTAACAGTAGTCATGGAGGTTGTTCTGGTCTGTTTCCTACTTTCCACTCTGAATCGACTTCCATATGGTTTAGAAAGTGAGTATAGATGAAGCCTCATTCTGAACACACTTTTAGGTTTTTAAATCTATAAATAGGCTTAAATTAATAGAATCATCTCTATAAAAGAGATCTAATTATTGAAACATGTTCTTTACAGTGGCCATGCTTGCGCTACTTTCAACAATTTGCATATATGGAGCTCTGGCTTCACTGGTGAACTGCATCTTCTCACAGAGACTGCTGCCTATGGGCTCTCCCTTAATAAAGGTAACTAATTAAGAGTCTTTTGCCAGTTCTTTAGTGATCTCTTATATTCTATCGTGTTGATTTTATGAAAATAAAAAAAATCTCAGGAGAAAGTAAAGCAGGAGTCTGCTCCAGAGCTACCCTGTCCTGTGGCCAATTCACGACTCACCAGTGGTCTCCTGAAGATCGCTCGCCTTCTGGAGGAAGGAGGAGTATGTGGTATACCCACAGACACCGTGTATGCCCTGGCTGCCTCATGCAAGAATCCTCAAGCTATAGAGAAAATCTACAACATCAAAGTAAGAATGAAAAAGGGCTGGTAGTTGATGCCATTTTGAAGTGTATTTGAGACAGGTCATTGATGTGACTTACCTTTTATCTGTGACCTCATCCAGGACAGACCAGCAGAGAAGCCCATCTGTATTTGCATCTCTAGTGTGGAGCAGCTGGTGACAGCAAAGCCTCCCTTCAGTCCTTTGCTCTGGGAGTTTATGAGGAATGTGTATCCAGGAGGCATCAGCTGCATTGTGAGCAAAGGAGAATGGCTGTTCAAACTAGGTAAACTGTTAACAGCCGTTCAAATGCTGTGTAACTGGATTCAATTTACAACTATTTCAGCCTGTCTTAAATAAATATTGATGATCAGTATCAGTAACTAGTCTTGTGTAGGAGTGGGACCAGCTTATGACCGTGTTGGTACGAAGGACAGCATCATGATCCGCGTCCCTGACCACACTGTGACCGGCCACCTTTGTGACATCACTGGACCCCTTGCTATTACCTCAGCTAATCCCAGCGGAGAGCCGGACAGCACCCACCACAGCATGGTCATCAAGTCAGTGTCTCTTCACAGAACTCTACTATACTCAAGTCCTCATGTTTGCCGTCATTCCTTCGACCCTCTCCATGTCATGTCATGCTTCAGTTTAGAGACATTTATAAACTGCTTGTAATGTAGCAGAAGTATCAGAAGACAATATTAAATGTCCTTTTACAACGGATTAATCTCAGTGTCTTGTGAAGCAGAGTAACAAAGTCATATATTGTCTATTGCAGTATATTGCTAATGGATGCCAACTACCTGCACATTCACTCATACACTCTTTTCACTAATCTGTACACACAGTCGGCTGGGACACAAGATCCAAGGTATGCTGTGTGACGGGAACTCAAACGAAGTTGTTGCTTCTACCGTGGTCAACTGCCTGAAGATTGATGAAGGTAAAATGCAAAAATATTCCCACTACATTCTCTCTTTTTTGTGTATTTTAAAAGGCACTTCCAAACTCAAACCTATCTTTTTCTTTCCACAGGTACCATCACCATTGTGAGGGAAGGCTGTGTCCCTGCAGTGAAAGTCCGACAGATCTTTGACAGAGTGAAAAACACTATGGTGTGATTGTCTCATACCTCAATTCTCTCCTTCAGAGAGTCTCTTCATGCTGGGTTCTGACTGAAGCTGATGATACACGGGGCAACTTTTTGAGAAATGTTGCTGGGCAATCTTGCTGGTGGCAAGTCAGACTATATTTTGAACAGAGAGTGGCGGGGCTGGTGGCAGAATGGTGGAGGAAGGGGATTACGGTGGTAATCTTTACTCGTTACATTGACGACAACATTGCCCAGCACCATTGCTCTAAAAGTTGCTCCGTGTATCAACAGTTTGAGTGAAAGCAGAGTATAACAGAGTATTGCTGGTTGTATATTTGTATAACTGTGGATTTGCAATAAAATAACTATTAGTTTCTTTGTTTCTCGAAACTCAGCTCAAAACTGTAAGAACTTTTATATTTACTTTAATTATAATAATATCAAAATATGTGTGTGAAATGAACTTTGTAAATTAATAATTCTCCAAATATATATTTATTCATATAAATTCTACTGTATGTTGACATGAATTTCACATTAATGTTAATATAAACAGAAAAGTGTTTTCTTACTGTTAACTGTACTTAAGCTCACTATGCATTCTTGTAGTGAATAATTCTGTGACAATAAACAATGAATCTGACTGATGTGCAATATTTGTTTCCTTAAAATAAATGTGTATAATAATAAAATAATTAGATGCAATGGTCCCCAAGTGGATCTGAACTACTGTGATCTATACCAAAGTCCTT